>RPOG01006439.1:0-23943 GCA_008086565.1 Thalassoma bifasciatum | reverse complement strand
GCAGCAAGGCCCAAAACCAACATTGAATGGCCGTGACCTTTGACCCCTCAGGCGGCGCTGCATTAAAAACCCACATCATTGTGTAAAGGATATTAGCACGTGGGCTCAGGAACACTTCAGAAAACCATTGTCAGTTAACACAGTTCATCACTACATCTATAAGTGACAGTTCAAACTCTACCATGCAAAGACAAAGTCACACATCAACAACACACACAAACGGCAACAAGTCCACATTTCAAACTCTTTTTGGAAATCATGGACGATGTTTTCCTCTTGTTCTTAGTGCAGAGTTCAAAAGCAGCATCTGTGATGGTATGGGGGTGTGTTAGTGCCCGTGGCATCATGGGTAACTGTCCCAGTATCTGTGAAGGCAGCATTAATGCTGAAAGGTACAAACAGGTTTTGGAGCATTATTATTAGGGCCTGAGCGACCGCAGGCGGGCGAAGGCCCTCTTGGAACCTTAAGGATTATAAATTTTTTCCGCCGCTTTAACCCCAATTTTCGCCCCTTTCCCATGAAAAAAAGAGCACCACACTATGTCCTACCCCCCCTGACCACTGCGAAAAATTTATTATTTTGCCACTCAAAAAATGCTACAATCTTGCTAGCATTTAGCATTAGCTTAAAACGGTAGCCCCGCCGTCTACTTTGACTAACAAGTCTGAAATTTTTTGGCTACCTCAATCATGCCTCGACCTTCAAAAAATTCTCTTGGACAAACTCTGAATTTCGCACAGCAAGTTCGGAAATTTGTCCCAAAAGTCGGAATTTGACGATCTTTAGGGTACGTATTTGAACGAACTTGTCCTAGGGTTTTTGTCGGATCAGCTTCAAATTTCTCATGTGTATACTACACACAGTGACGATTAAAAGTTGTTCAAAGAGTTTTTTTTTACTATTATTACAATGAAACCAAGACACATTCTGCTCCTGTTACAACAGCGTGGCTCTGTAGTAGAAGAGTGCAGCTACTAGACTGACCTGCTGTGGACATGGATGCAACATGTGAACTGCAGACAAAGATTTTTCAAAATATGAATGATGTGTGTGTGTGTTTCTGACTCTAAAGAGGCGACTAATTCCTGATGCAAATTGCAGCAATCAAGTGTCTTAAATTGCTCTGATTGTCTCCTTAAAGCTGCAGCAGCACGAGGTGTTAATAAGTTTTAATTCAGGACGCTTAAACTAGAATGAGTGACTCCCTGTAGCTTCAGGAGCACCTGTCTGCACCTGCTCATCCTGAAGTATTTCTGTCTCCTCCAGCTGCGCTCAGAAACGTTTACCCGCATCACGGGAATCATGGAATACGTGCAGCTGTGAATGAGACAACAGAATCCAAACTCCATCATAAGAGTCCTGGGGCTGTTAACACTGCTGTGATGTCACTTCCTGTCCTGCTCAGGCTCAGGTTTCAGTCTCCTGGTTTTAATGGAGGCTGTGTGAACGTGTCACAGCTGAGCTAATGTTTCCAGCTCAGAGGAGGGTGTGTGTGTGTGTGTGTTTGTCTGACACACAGGAAAGGTGGAGTTTGGTCGTGACGGGGTGAAGGTGACATCAGCGACAACAACACTGAGGGACCCCGGTTGCTATGGCGACATGGGTGTGTCATGAGACGCCACAGACACACAAGTAAGTCCTGCCATGAGTCAAATTTCATCCTGTGCGTGTTTATTTTCATCAGCAAAGTGAATTTAAAACGCTTCAGACCGCGACGGTGCGTCCTGCAAATCAGCCGCAGCTGCAGCACGCCGCTCTCACGCCACTCACACCTTTCTCTGCATCTAAAACAAACGTCTGATCCTGCAGAGACGTCGCTGAGAAGCTTGATGCTGATTTTCGAATCAGAGGCAGAGAGCTACGACACAGCAGTTTCTCACGACTGCCCTTTAGACGCTGGCAGAATGAGCTGCAGCTGCTCAGTGTTATAAAAGAGAGCAGCATCAGGGTCGACAGGTTCATCCACAGACCTGCTGCTTATATAACAATAAAGCACATTTCTCACAGACTGAGCATTATGCAGTAGGGCTGAGGATACAGCATTTTGTACATATCTCAACATTTTTAGGCCACATCAAAATATACAATACATATCTTGATATTTTGCCTTAGCCTTGAGATGACACTTTGATGCATAAAAGGGTAAAACTCAAGCCAGGGATGTCCAAACTACGGCCCGGGGGCCAATTGTGGCCTGCCGTCTAATGTCAAGCGGCCCCCAGCTCTCATCTTACCACGTGTTAGTTTTCTCATTTAAATTAATCATGTTCTAATTGTTTACATTCACACTTTCTGTCAAGTGATTGGAATAAATCTGAATATATTTGGTAACGTTTCACAAAGATTTGGACTGTGCATGGCAACTTTATAAAGCTAAAGCTCTGTACAATCTGCAAAAACTCCACAACTTTTACAGCTGACATTTAATTGTATTTGCTATGATGCAAAAATATGTTTCATGACTTGTTTGGAGTTTTAAAAAAAAAACAACAAACACATGAGAGGACCAAAAAGCTGAATTAAAGATATGAAATGGTTAAAAAAAGACAAAAGTTAAAGCATAAAATGGTTCAGAATGCAGGATCAGAGATATTTTGAAATGTTTTTATAATTATCGTATAAACAAACGTGATAAAGTCCAGATCCTGATCCTGCCATGAAATTATTACAAATTTTCCCAGGTTTGGTTTTATCCCAAAGTTCTGCAATTACAGCACAAGCATGTTTGACTTAAACATTTTTTGTTTGTTTGTTTGTTTGAGAAACCACTAAAAAGAAATAGTTTTCTAATAGAGTGCTCATTAGTAAACATTTCCATGGTCATTTTCACAGTTTCCAATGCTTAAGGGAAAAAGTTTGCCTTGAGGCCTTCAGACACCAACCGCTGACCCCAAAGAGACGACGTCCGTGTTTGCACAGCCTCTGATCCAAACCATTGACTGTATATAGAATGGACAGCGCGCTTCCGCCTGTCACCGTTCTACGTTTTTGAAGCAAAAAACCCCGTTTCTCTAGCCGCCATTGTGCAGCCAGAGTCTGCGCAGTAGAGAATTTCCGGTGGAGCAAAAAGAGAAATAAAAATATTTATTTCTTCTTCTTCAGAAGGTTTAGTCTCCTTTTGGCTCTTTCCCGAAGTTTCTTATATCCCCGATAAAAACTACTCACGAACGGCAGCTGTCAACTATCGTAAAACGAAACTTATATCGCGGTTTTTAACGTCCAATAACTAACGAGAAACTAACTTCTAAGGAAAAAAAAACACCCGAACACCATGCAGCCAAATGACATCGACATACTTCCTTAGTGTAAGGATGAGAGAAACGTTTCTACGAGGTATCGTAATTTTCTTAAGTTTTCCCGGCTCATATCTGCTTATGTACCCCTCCGCCCCGAATACTGGATATGACGTCGGTCTGTGGTCCCCCGCCCCGAATACTGGATATGACGTCGGTCTGTGGTCCCCCGCCCCGAATACTGGATATGACGTCGGTCTGTGGTCCCCCGCCCCGTAGACGACCTCCGAAGTCAAACTCGGCTACGTTGTTACGTCCACTCATTATACAGTCTATGATCCAAACCAGCATGGGCTGTAAGTTGGTGACAGTTGTGCGATTGCAAAGTCAAATTTATCACCAAAAGGGTTGAAATCTGCTTCTTGCTAAAATATTCCACATGCAAAACATCTGAGATGCTGTGATATTTTTCTGGCTATCAAAGTTTGTGCAGGCGCTGATCCATATATTTGTAATGTCATCTTTGCAGAGCGGAGGAGGAGGAGGTCTATAATCCGTCTCCTGAAGCAACGTCTCCATCATCACACTCCACTTACTTCAGTAACTCTCCTCTGACAGACTCATCTCCCTCACCGAGTCTCCAAACCTCCAAATCTCGGAACAACACACACACACACACACGAGTCTACGAAGCATATCAGTGTTTCTATCTAACCACAAATCTGCAGCTTCATTCGAATGTGAAAAAGTGTCTCTGTAGCACCTCTGCTGCTGTAGAATGAGATATTTTAATCATCACAGCTGAGCATCATTTTCCGTCAGGGTGCTAATTACCTACAGAGCCGACCTGTCGAACAGGCATCATGAGAAGAAGCTTCACGAAGCTCAATTCAGGCTGGAGGATGAGGAGGAAGATTTCAGACTGGGCAATTTATCGCAGATTAGATTAAATCCCAATATGTCCTGTTGCAATATTCTAATCACAGACAGTGCAATGTTTTAACCTTAAATTTGACAGAAAAGCAGATACAGTTTTTCTGCAGTGAACGCTTTGAGCTGCACATCAGTGTTTCTCAACCAAAGAGACAAATTGTTGGAAACTACCTTTGAAAGACGAACAACCTAAGTAGTGGAAATTGGCAAAAACAGCAAAAAGCAGCAAAAATGAATGACAATGAGCAAGAAACTTGTAAGAAAACTTGGAATTTGTCAAAAAAGTTGCAAAAAGTGGTTCAAAAGGAAAGAAAAATATAAGAAAAAAATAACTAAAATGGGCAAATGTAGTCATGAGTCAACAAAAATGTATTTGTTGCTTAGAAATAAACATACAAAACCATTTTAAATATTCTTTTTCGATGATCCTATGTCATATTCTAATTTTCTCAGATAGTAAATTCTGAGTTTTCATTATCTGTGTGAGCTATGATTATCAACATTTCAAGTAATAAAGCCTTTTTTTGAGATGTTGAAAACTACCTTTGCAAGAGAAACAATCTAAGTGGTGAAAAGTGGCAAAAACAGCAAAAGTAGCAAAAAAAAAAAGTTTCAAAGCAGCAAAAAATGAGTGACAATGAGCAAAAAACTTGTGAGAAGACATGGAATTTGTCAAAAAGTAGCAGAAAATGGTCAAAAAGGAAAGAAAAAATGAGAGGAAAGTAACTTAAATGGGGAAATTTAGTCATAAGTTAAAAAAAAGGTATTTGTTGCTTTGAAATAAACGCAAAATTCTGTTTACTATATCCTTTTTCATTCATCTTATATTGTATTATAATTTTCTGAGACAGTAAATTCTGATGTTCATTATCTGTGTGAGCCATAATTTTCAATATTTCAAGGAATAAAGGCTTGAGTTACTTCACTATAAGGATAACGAGTCTACATAATATCTGGGTTTCACTTTCAGAGATGAGTGACTGAAAATATTTAACTTTTTCATGCTTTTCTACATTATTTTAGATGTACCCCTTTGAGCAACAGTTTCTTTTTGGGATGTTTTTATTAGCAGAAATACTTCATTTCCCCTCCTTATCCAAGATTAGATTTATTACTTGTTTGTTTAATAACATACAAGATGGTAACCTAAAAGTGACCGCACAATACATTCCAACTGCAATATAGGGAAAAATAATTGCAATTAAATTATTTCGGGACATAGAAGCTCTAATTCAGACATAAGCATCCAAAAATCAACCTGGAAAAAAAAAGATTTAAGTGTCCACACTTTCTCCAAATATCAAACCGTCTGAGCAGCCTGTTAGCTGTTCGCCTTCCCTCGCACACACACACATAATTAACTTTTACGCCAGCAGAACGGGTCGGCCTCCAACTGTGGGCAGGAATTCCTCATTAAGAGACGCTCAGCGTGATTAATGAGGACGATACGGACGGGCAGGTGAGCACACACACTCACACATTCACACACTTAGATACAACCCAGCGTCTGTGTGACTGTGTGTGACTGTGTGTGTGTGTGTGTGTGTGTGTGTGTGTGTGTCCTCCAGTGGACAGTAATGCCTCATAATGATGCTCATAATAAAACCTCTCCCACCTACAGCGTATTAACACCTCAGAGGAGGCCGCAGAGATGCAACACTTCACACTGTAAACAAACTGTCAGCTGACTTTCTGTCTCTTTATTACCGTTTCCAGCAGCCAAACACAGACTCAGCTCTCACTAAGCTAATTTACTCTGATGCTGCTCTGAGGACGATCTTCACAGTCTCTAAGAGCCCAACCATGAATACTAACCACGATCCAGAGCAATCAATTATCAAATCTTGATGATGATGTTGGATTGGACGCACATGCGTGTGCACATTCGGCGCCACGTTTGAGTAATGGGTTCATTATCTTTCAGCTAAATGGTCCAAGTTTAAAAATCACATTCTCATAATTTATGCACACCTCTGTGGAGCCATTAGTTTTCATCTGAAGACGAGAGAAAGTCAGAGGCAGAATCTGTGTCTGAAAAACGAAGCGCTGAAGTCTGTAAACAAGGATGTGACAACGGCGAGTCTGGAGTTCAGCCAAAGAGATGCCACAGAGGCAGCAGGAGGTCAGGGACTGCTGGGGATACAAGACTTGATTTAGCACCTCATGAGGACCCAAACACCCAAACACCCACTGAATCCTAATGCTGCAGAGTCCTGACTTAAAACTATGGCTGCACAATATTTTATTTCAGCATCGTCACTGCGACATAAGCATCATTCATGCTGCAAGGGATAAAACACCCAATTACATCCCTAATACATGTAAAAGAGCGTCTTTTTATATATTTGACCACATTTCATCAACAACCCTCATTTATTTCACCTTCTCAGAGCTCTGTCATAATAAATATTCTATATTATAGTTAATATCACGTATCAGTGCTTTGTTTAACACTTTCAGGGTTAAAGGCAGCAGCTTCCAGATCTGTGCTTTGTTTGGCTCTAAGTTTGGATCTTCTGATCATTCATATAAGTGTATATTTTACCTCCTCCTTCCCACAGCGTATGATTTCATGAGCTGCCATAAAACTTGAAATTTATTTAATAATTTAACGTCAGAGTAAAGCGTTGCTCGAAGTTTTCTTTGTTTCCTTTTTCACTTTCCAAGGTGGACCCATCCATCCATTTTCTTAACCGTCTATCCTGCTAATCAGGGTCGCGGGTGGTTGGAGCCTATCCCAGCTGTCATTGGGCGAGAGGCGGGGTTCACCCTGGATTGGTCGGCAGCATTGACTGTATATAGAATGGACAGCGTGGCTCCGCCTGTCACTGTTCTACGTTTTTGAAGCCAAAAAAACCCGTTTCTCTAGCCGCCATTGTGCAGCCAGAGTTTGCGCAGTAGAGAATTTCCGGTGGAGCCAAGTAAAAAAGAGAAATAAAAATATTTATTTCTTCTTCTTCAGAAGGTTTAGTCTCCTTTTGGCTCCTTCCAGAAGTTTCTTATATCCCCAGTAAAAACTACTCACGAACGGCAGGTGTCAACTATGGTAAAACGAAACTTATTTCACGGTTTTTAACGTCCAATAACTAATGAGAAACTAACTTCTCAGGAAAAAAAACACCTGATGTGGTACGTCGGTCTACTGTAGTAGTATGATGGAATCGCATTTCTACTCTCTTTGCAAAGATGGTCCATAGCATTAAAAAATTTCAAAAGGGCCGAGTATAGACCTTATGTACCCCTCCGCCCCGAATACTGGATATGAGCAGCCAGACACCAGGGGGCGGGGCTTATGACCTATACTGCAGCCAGACACCAGGGGGCAGGGCTTATGACCTATACTGCAGCCAGACACCAGGGGGTGGGGCATCTGCTGGAGGCTTCAGTTTGAGCCGAACGTCGTTACGTCCACTCATTATACAGTCTATGGTCGGCAGTCAAACGCAGGGCTGACATAGAGACAAACAACCATTCACGCACACAATCACACCTATAGGCAATTTAGAATAATCAATTAACCTGACATGGGCATATTTTTGGTCTGTGGGAGGAAGCTGGAGTACCTGGAGAGAACCCACGCATGCACGGGGAGAACATGCACACAGAAAGCTTGCCCCAACAAGGAATCGAACCGGCGACCTTCTTGCCGTGAGGCTACCCGCTGCGCCACCGTGCAGCCCCCAAGGTGGATCATATTCACTAAATGCATTATGCTTGTTCTTGAAATGTTTCTAAACTTTACTTTTCATTGACTCACGTCTCTGGAAAAAGATTATTCAAGACGACAAAAAATGTAAAACACAGGAGGAGGACAAACTCTGTGAGCTACTGTCTCTCTGGTGCGCAGGCGCAGGAGCAGCAGGTGCAGCATGTTCACAGATTTAATAAATATCCCTGTGATATTATTTGGTCATGGAGGAAAACTTAAATGATGAACCTCTGTGCAGAAGCACTTCATTAAAAAGTCTGACCTGATGTGAGAAGATTGTGCATCAATATCAATTATTAACAGATATCAACATGATTAAGACTCTTTGCAAACACAAATAGAGTCACAGATGCAAAGAGAGACAGAGGTGATTAGGTGAGAGTCTGTTTTTATCATTTCAGAGGGAATTCAGCAGGAAACAGGCATATCGGTTTGGTATCAGCCTAAAAATTAAGATCAGATTCAATCAGTCCATTCCAGACTCCGCTTCAGTGTTTCTATCCAGGATTCAGAGCCCATGTGATCACAACAACAACAGCGTGTGCTACGGTGCCAATGAAGTAGCAAGGAGTGATAGTATTTTTCCTTAAGTCTGAAAAAGACGTTACAGCTGAGTGAAAAACTTGTGCACGAGTTTCACATGGTGGAACTGTGGAGAAGTTAAATAGGATTATTTGAGATTTGAAGACCTACAAATGGAGCTGAACGTCACATCATTCCTGCTGATGTCGTATTGTCTTGACTCACACCGAGGTCGGCATCATGAACTCCATGTTCCCCGAGTGTTTGACTCCAGGTGTGTTATAAAGCAGACTTCCTGAGGTCTTGTAGAGCCGAATACTCTCTGTGTTTATCCTGACTGAAAGGATTTTGCGCCAGGCCATCTTGTAGCTCCCTCACCCAGGCTCCGACTGCAGGCGGAGCGCTGATACAAATCAATGAAGAAGGTATTACTGCAGATAATGCCGGGCAGAGTGGACTTGGCAGAGGTATCAGAAACCCCTGGAGGACATTTACCCATTAGTACAAACTTACTGGAAGTGTTCCTCACCGGGGACAGAAGCTGTAATGCACTTTAAAAGATAAAACCAACCAATTATTAGTGAGTATAAAAACATCAAAATGTGTGTGTGTGAGAGTGTGTGAGTGAGGCCAGGTGCTTGTTTATTTCCCTCTCATCTGCCTGAGAGCCTGTGAGCCGGAGCAGCAGAGCTCAGTGAGGCAGAACATCCCGGTAATGAGTTCTAACCTGTATCATAAGAAGCAGAACAGCAGGAGCAATTAGTCACATTTAGAGGGGAGAGACTCTGACATGAGCCTCGCTGCTGGACACACAGGTAAACGCTGATGTTTCCGTCATGACCTTGGCAGTTTGCATCACCTGGTCTGTGATGGAGGAATGAAACACACACACCAGCTGCTCCTTTCACCTTTAGGGCTGCAAGTTATTGAGATTGTTGTAAAGGGGATGAAGTTTACTCACTTTCTTCTTTAAGAGCAGCATGTGGAGCTTTTTAAACACCCATCTGTCTTGATCGTTCCTCTCAGTGCAACACACACACACACACACACACACACACACACAGGAGCATCCTCAAACTAATGAAGCCTCTCCCTTTACGACAACACTGCTGCATTGCTCCAGTTAAAGATATAGGTCAAGAGAGGTTCAGACACAGTCCAATTCATCTCCCCAACAGTCGGCCTGCATCATTAATCCTGCGTAATTCTGCGTAAACTCTGCGACTCAATGAAAATGTGTAACCGTATGCGAGCGGGGCAAGGTTATGGCAGCGAGGGGACAAACGTAATCCTCTTTTGGCTCCGTCTTTTGTGCTGCAGAGNTCACTTTGAATCGCATTTGTTATCGACAAGACAAATGAAGAAGCCCCGAAGTCGCAGCTGATAACTGCAGAGTCTCTGTTGTTGAAAGCGAACGTAGTGAAGAGCAGGAATACAAAATACAATCCATCAATCAGGAGCTGGCACTTCACTTATTCTCTGGGCTCCTCTATAGATCAGAGCGGTGCGGGGCTTGGTGTGGGGAATAAGCGGGTTAGTGATGCTGGTATTCTTGGAGTTGCCCCCTTGCTGTGTTCAAAGTGATTATGAAGGATCTCTGGATGCACTTGATGAGAATTTGCGTGTGTTTGCTTTGGCCGGGACTTATTTCAGCTTCACTCCGCCTCCGCCGCTGCTGCTGCGTCTCTGAGAGCTGACATGCTGTTTTCACAAACGGCTTTCTGTCACCGATTTCACAGCCGGCTCCGTCCTGACGAGGACAGTCGGACTCTGGGGAACCACCCAGATGGAGGCCGGCGTGACCCTTATTATTTAAATCAAAGAGCCGCGTGTGGGGACGTTTAACCCTGGAGTAATTACTTGACATCCCATTAGGATTGTTGGAGTAAAAAATCCTGTGTGGGGATTCAATCTTAAATGGCATTATTATCTCAGGGAGGTTCCTACTGTACAATAAATAATTAATACAGGAATAAAATTAGAATACATTACAGGATGGGCTTCGAGTTATGAAACAGCTCTTATTGACTTCATACTGAGAACTTCATCTTTTACTACAGAAGCACAAAATAAAAACACATTAATTCCATAAACTGTGGTTTGTTTTGATGCTCTCCTTAAGGTTTTAAAGATGGCTCAATGCTGCGGTAGTGGAACAGTCTTCTATTTTTCTCTCTGCAGCACATTTATCATGTCTTTAGGTCTGTGGGTTTCAACAGTGACAAAAAAATACAGCAAAAACTATAAAAAGAAGAAGTGACAGTTACACTCCATTTACTGTCTGACAGAAGAGCTTTACAGAGGAAGAATGGGAGTCAACAGGAAAACAGAAAAAAGGGGGGAAACTATTGCAAAGCTAAATTGGAGGTGATAAATGTTGCGGTTGATCTTACACTAGTTATTATAGAAAGAATAAACAGGAGAAGAAACAGAAGAAATGTGGGGGAAGTAGGGAAGATGTAGGGCTGATATAAAGCAATTCCAGCAATGTTGTAAATACAGGAAATATAATGCTGCCTAATGTACCAATCACAATTTTTTCAATTTAGTCATCCATGTATGTTTTGAAGAGAAATATACCATGACGATCTGTTCCTTTTGACCCTATGAAGCAGAGATCTTCAACAGGGGGTCGATGACATTTTTGGTTGATTAGGCAATTTTTCCGCATTTTCAAATATTTGATATCAAGTTGAAACCAGATAAGATAGGTCAATCGCTCTTTTTTCATATGAGAGACCATATTGCTACCATTCCCTCCTGGATTGAATACATTTACATTTTAGAGGGGTTTACAGCCATGATAATTCTGTATCAAGTCAAAAAATATATATTTTTTTTATGGTTTATGCACTTCAGACATTTTAATTAAATTTGTGGTATAAGGGTTGTATTCAAATAGAGCAAAAGTTTTATGCAAAAACTACAACTATAACACTACACAACAGCAAGCAAAAAGGTAAAGATGTGCTCCAGCAGACTCGTTATGGTAGGTCATTAAAGCTTAAAGAGCCGTTCGACAGACAGACATTTATACATTTTTAAAAAATTATTTTTTAGCCTGGTGGTGACTCATCTTTCTTGGAAATAACCACTGGAATGAATAAAAGGGTAAGATTTGGATCAGAATAATTCAAACTTGGACATCTCACCAATGTGCTGTTCTCATGATTTTTGTTAAAGTGTTGGTCAACAGGTTTGGTTCGTTCCTGAACTTCCCATTTGGAGACTTCAGCTGTTGATGGGGAAAAACTGAGCAGAAATAAAGTCTACAGTCATTGCAGTGCCACCTGGATATTGTATGGCATTCTTTGCTTTAAGTTATGTCAAACCAATGTCAACATTTACGTTAGAAAGATTTGACCACAACGCAAGATTCCCATTGACCTATACGTCCAGAAATAGTAGAGGGACAAGTTTGCATCTGTTGGGCATCCACAAGTTTTTTTTCTTTCTTACATGAGCAAAATGATTTGCTATTAGTCTTTAACTTGTTCTTGACCTCAATAAAGGGGTTGAGATGTTGTGTGTGGAAAATACCATATAAATCAAAATAATTCCCAAGAGATCAAAACATCTTGGAAATTGTCTGAAGTAAAAACAATGTATTCAGAGAAAGGCAAAAACAGAATTTATGATCCAATTAGGTGACGCTACCCTGTTGAGCTAATTAGGTGCATGCTTCTACATTAAACTTTGTCTTCAGAGACTTTTTTGATTGAACATAAAATGTAGATGCTGTTTGAAACTTGCAGTAATCCTCCTACAGATTGATTTTGTCTAAAAACAGCAGAGAAAGCATTCACGCTCTCTGTGGTTCAGCTCCAAAGTAATTCAATCCCCGCTTTAGTTGGATTGTTTTGACTTTCACTTTGTCGTCTAAATTTCCAAGATGATAAATGCGCTGCTTTAGGATTATCTTATGCTAATGTGATGCTTTTATTCATTACACACACATCTATACCCTCGGCATCCCTGCGATGATTCACTTCCTTCAGATACAACATGAGAGCTGTTAAAATGAATTACACCTCCAGAAAGACTGGGAGGAAGAAGAAGAAGGTTTTGTTTAAAGAAAAAAAGATGCTTTCTGTAGTTAAGATGCAACAATTTTGATTTATACCCTGTAGGACCATAAGTGCGTTTGGTTGAGTGTGCTGCACGAGGCTCAGTAAACAGTAAATGAACTTTCACTGCCCTCAGTCTTTGAGGACAGTTCAGGGTCGTAGTTCGTACATTTTCTGCGCTCGCACAGTAAATATAACAGCAGAAAAGGTTGCCTGAAGGTTCCTTCTTCAATCTTAATTCTCGCTTGTGCTGTACGTTGTTTTGTACAAAAGCGTCTGCTAAATAAAACTGTAGAATTGTAAGATAAGGAGGCATGTTTTTAACCTCTTTGCAAACAGCTTTAGAGTGTCTCAACACTCAGTTCAGTTCAGTACTTTATAGTCCACGTAAAAAAAAAACAGACATTCAAGACAACAACATCTACAGACACAACCACAACAATCATGACTAAAAATGAAGATAATAAATTAACTAGATATGAGGAGGGGCTCATGGTGCAGGCAAATTGGATCCAACAATACAATTCTTAAAAATGAAGAAGAAGAACGAGCCTTCCGCAAGACTTGACTGTAATAAATATCTGACAGAGAAAGCTGCTGTGCGCCAATGATCTTACTGGCTACCTTGACAATGTCAGAAAAACGTTTTTGTTCTGCACAGTAAGGTTTCCATACCAGCTAATGATACAACATGTTAAAAGAGAGTCAATAAAAGATTTATAGAATTGCACCATCAGGGTTTTATCAACATTACAATTGTTCAGTTTGCTCAGAAAATAAAGTTTCTGCAGGCCCTTTTTGCAGATTTGTCAATGACTGTTCCCAGGTATTTATAGTTCCACATGTGAGTCCTCAGTGATGGTCGGGAGGGTAGAGGGAGAGTTTTTCCTCTAGTCAATGTCCAAGTCTTTAGTTTTTTGTACATTTAGCTTCAAGAAGTGGTCAATAAAGTCTTCCACTCAAACATTGACTAACTTTAACAAACACAGGTTATCAAAAATTTATCCTGGCAGAAACAAATCATCTGTTTATGGCTTGGTGTTTCTGTGGCTTTTGTTGCTTCTGCAGACAGCCTCTAGTGGACACTTGAAGAACTGCAGTTCGTAATTTGTAGATAACTGTGGTTGCAGTGGAGGATATCCATAAACCTTACAGATCAAGACATGCAAACATTTAATAAGTCAAGTTTAAGGATGTGACTCAGTTTGGGAAGGCAAAAGCAGGACAGACAGTGCTGACTAAGGCACACGAACACACACGCACACACACACAGACAACCTTAAACATCGAGGAGCTGCAGCCCAAACACTCTCTGACGTTAGGTGTAGAAAACATTACAGTGACATCATCAGAGCTACAGAAATACTGTAGTTGCTTCCTCTAATACTTCTCCTTAATGGATCCTGTAACGGCCATCCATAAAAGCAGGGTTTCGATCTTTGTGCAGTTCGCCTGAGCTGCGTTTTCTAGACCTTCCCCTCTGCCAGCGACCTGAGATAGATCATCATCTGAGGTTCGCATTATACAGGACGTTATTACAAAAACCATCCTGCAGGTCAGAGAGAAAAGCTATTTTCAGACTGAGGTGTTTGCCCATCATTACACTCAGCGGCGTAAGTGAGACACATTAAGACACACACACACACACACACACACACACACATTAAGACCCACTTACAGAACACCTGAAAGTTATCATGCTGTTAAAATTAGTTTCAAACAAACAAGCCACAGTTGGTTCTTTTGTTTCACGTTAGCAAAGTGTAAGGTCGGGGCTTTCTGGTTTGTGGGAACTGGAACTATGCTATTTCATCTTGTCTTTTTCCTTTATACTGTGAAATAAATCTCCAAAGCTTGAAACATGCCTCAAATACACAACAGAACTGATTGTATAGTAATAGTGTAGCTACAAGTAAATAATAATAATTTTAAAAAACGAGGATCCGCCTGGGAGCCAAAAGAACCAATTCCCTCAAAGGACATGGAATTCCCACCACAATTTTTTGTCTCCCTGGAAACCTCCAAACTTTCTCATTGTGGATGTAAAGATATCAGGATATATTGTTACAAATTAATAAATTAAGATGACAGGTGAATTAAAACAATTTGTGTCCTACTTTTTGTCTTATTCTTAGATTTTTAAAATTTTTACATTGACAAAGATCTTGTTTGGGGACATTAGTCGACTGTTGTGAATGTAAAACTGAATATGTCATGACCTCATCAGATGTACATTAAAGAGCAGAGACTTCACAAACAGATTAAAGATTTTACAAATCAACAACAGCAGCTAAATAAATAAATAAATAAAACTGAGTCGTTTTTTTTGCCAGATTGGTTTGAATAATAGTAGACTGTTGTGAATTTTAAATCAAACAATGTGTTAAGTCCTTATCGGGTGTTCACTAGATAGTGGAGACTTAACAATCAGATTTAAGACTCTAAAAAGCAGTAACAGCAGCTAAATGAATAGATTTAAAAAAAAAAAAGCCTTGAGGATTTAATTGGGAGCCAAAAGCACTGATTCCCAAAAAAGAGATGGAATTCCCACTAGTATTTTTCCTTTTTTTGATTGACACCTGCAAAATTTCTCACTCAGGATGTGAAGGTATTTTATGATATGATGAAAAATGAATGCATGGAGATAACAGGTTTATTTCAAAAATAATTTGTCCTCTATTTTTTGCTAGTTTTTTTTTTCCGAACAACATAAATCTTGGTTTGAACGATGGTCGGCTGTTGCGAATTTTAAACCAAACAATGTGTTTAGTCCTGATCAGATACTCACTAGAACAGAGACTTGACCAAAATTTTTTTAAACATTTTAAAAAGCACTCAAGTTAAATCTGTTTATGTGAAACCAAATAACAAACTGTGCCATGTTTGTTTGTTTTTGCAGCGTGAAGTGTAGCATACATCAGTGTTTTCTGCATGCTTTTGTACATATGTAGTGATATTCTGCTATGTGTAGGCGTCTGTTAGTGTGTTAGTTTGTGTGTGTGTGTGTGTGTGTGTGTGAGCTCTGCCCTCCTCTCTCTCTGGTTTATTAGGACTCTGGCAGGCCGGCTTTTCAAAGCACAGAAGTCGATTCCCAGCGTCCAATTTACAACAGCAGCCTGAAAACACCAAGATGGCTGCTCGTCTGTCCGTCGGATCTTTCTCTCTGATAATTAGGAGCCGTTTTTAAATGTCTCAGGGCAGCTTGACAGGCAGAGCAACCAGAAGCTGCTCTACTTTTCTGTATTTTCTGTGGAAAAAAGACAAGAAAAGATGGTGAAGAAGAAGTATTTAAGAGAGTATGAAAGGAAACAGAGGCGCACCGCCACCAGCACCAACATCTCTCTCCGCCTCTCTGTCCATTAACAATGATGGGCTGTGGAAGATAAAAGCAGAGCGCAGAGATTGCTTCATGCACTCTCCTGTCCTGCACAGGATGAGGAGGGTTGAATCAGCTACAAACAGAAGATTTTCCACTCTCTGGAGCTAAAACCACCGCTGGAAACAAACTCAAACACCCACAAATAGAAAAAAACTCAAAGAATAAAAACTTCCTCATTGTATCAGCGATAACAACGATGTGGTTTTCATGCAAATGCTTCTTCATGAGAGCGTTTTGCAGCGATTACCAACCATTCTCACAACAGAGGAAGGTAATAATTTGAAGAGATACAAATGATTTGAGATAAAAACGGATTGACCAAAGAGTTTTATCTTTTTGAGGGATTTAGAAACGTTATTATCTCCAGCGGGAGGATGTGAATGGAATACGTGACGAGGGAGAGGGAGAGAGAAACAGTTTGTAAAGAACAAACGATGAGCGTAATTATTCGCTGTCTCCCTCCAGGCAGGAGAGAGGAGCAAAGAATGAAAAGTTTCACTGTGACCACAATAGAAAGGAGATATAAGCAGCGTGTTTTTGGAGCATCAGGGAGATTACAAGTGTTTCACGCTGGAGTTCATTAATCATCTCTACATGTGATAAATGCTGAGTCAGAGGAAAAGGAATTTAGTTTCTGGTGACTATTTACAACAACAGAGAGAGCAGCAAATCAGGAGAGAGTCCACAGAGCGGTCAAACTGAAAATGAAGGGGAACATTTCTCTTTCCAGAACTTTCTACCAACTTGGATAAAAAAAAAACTCTCATTAAAAGTCTGTTTAAAGCAAGCGGCAACCTCCGGTCTGAAAAAATGACACAACACAGAAGTACTAAAAAGCTGCTGTTCCTCCAGTGACCACTTGAGGCTGGCTCCAGAGGCACCAGAAGTCACGTACAAGTGGACGGGGAAAAGGCCATAAGTCTGGTACAAACTCTGTCTCCCGTCTGGATCGCTGACATCGCTAACGGCACACGCTGTTTGTCTAACTCGGCCGTTTGGAAGATATTAGGATCGAGAGCTCGCCCAATCAGAGGCACAGCTCAGATCACGTGACTCACGGGCGCCCAATGGCTGTGAGTTTGGGCCCTCGTCACTAGTCCGATTTCAATATGGCCGCGCCCGCCGTTAAGCCTCAAAACAGGGCTGCTGTAACAGACGGGTGACATCACCGAGACTACGTCCATGTTTTATACAGTCTGTGGTTTAAAGTCTGTACCTGTGTAGCATTGATTGTAGTGACAGCTCTGGATGAGTCAGTTGTGTTTCTGGATGATGAAGATGATGACTCCGTTTCCCATGAGCACCATCACCCACAGTCATATACAGCACAGGCCAAAAGTTTGGACACACTTTCTCATTCAATGTGTTTTCTTTATTTTCATGACTATTTACATTGTAGATTCTCACTGAAGGCATCAAAACTATGAATGAACACATGTGGAGTTATGTACTTAACAAAAAAAGGTGAAATAACTGAAAACATGTTTTATATTGTAGTTTCTTCAAAATAGCCACCCTTTTACTCTGATTACTGCTTTGTTTACTTCGTTTATTTCTTTGTTTACTGCTTTCGTTACTTTGTTTTACATCATCCTTCAAATCTCTGTTAAAAACTCACCTTTTTAAGTTGGCTTTTAACCCGTGATTGCACTGTTGTTTTATTGTCAGAATTGTTTTAATTGATGTATGTATTTATGTATTGCCTTTAAATTGTAAAGTGTCTTTGAGTTTTGAAAAGCGCTATACAAATAAAATTTATTATTATTATTATTATTATTATTATTAATTAGTGGAATTTCTGGCTTTATCAATGGGGTTGGAACCATCAGTTGTGTTGTGCAGAAGTCAGGTTAATACACAGCCGACTGTTAAAATTCATATTATGGCAAGAACCAATCAGCTAACTAAAGAAAAATAAGTGGCCATTGTTACTTTAAGAAACCTAAGAAATAAAGGTCAGTCAGTCCAGAAAATTGCAAAAACTTCAATGAGAACGAGAAGGTGTGTCCAAACTTTTGCCTGTGCTGTAGATGCGTGTGACGATCTCCTTTTAACACGTCATCAGGTGATGACAACTGAACTTTGTAAACTCAGATTAAAGCATAATTTAGTGACTAGAAGGTGAGAAGAATCTCTGTTCAGTGTCAAGTCTGGGTTACGGTTTCTGTGACTTCATTTCATTTTTTTTGTTCCATACATGAGAGTTTACAACAATATGATATTTAATAATACAGACATTTTAAACATTTGATATGGACACCATACATGACTGGAAAGGAGCAGCTGGGAGAACAATGTTCTTATTTTTATCCGCCACTATTCTGCACTAACAACTTTAAAATGTGATCACCATCAAAAAAAAGGAGCTCAAATCACAAGATTGACAAGCTGGGAACATTAAAAAGAAAAGAGAAAAAAGGCATAGAACAATGCATTAAATTGAATTTCAAGTTCATAACTTCTAAAATGA
This sequence comes from Thalassoma bifasciatum, assembly GCA_008086565.1. NCBI lineage: Eukaryota > Metazoa > Chordata > Actinopteri > Labriformes > Labridae > Thalassoma > Thalassoma bifasciatum. Next base: position 5,629 of record RPOG01006439.1, on the reverse strand, counting down.
CTCTCTTTATATATATTTTTAAATTGGAAAATACTTTTACGCCCCTTCAAGTCATCCTGCTGAGCATATTGTTTAAGTTTCCTGTTTCTTAGTTCTTGTTTCCCTCATGTTTGACGTTCTGTTATTGCTCCCTGTGTTTGTTTGAGGTCTCCAGGGTCCCTCATGTTTGATTAGACTCGTGTTTTTCACCTGTGTGTCATGTCACACCTGTGTCTAATTAGTCTCTGTGTTGAGCTCAGCTGATTGTCTCTTCATTTTTACATCGTTCCTGTGCCTCCTGTAGTTTTCCAAGTGTGAGTGGATTTAAGTTTTGGAGTTTTTCAAGAAGACTTTTTTTGGATGTATATTTTGCATTTTGTTATTTGGGACTTTTTTTTTTTTTTTTTGAGTTTTGTTTGAATCGACATTTAGAGTTGAACCTTCAGTTGGGTCGCCTCCTCCTGTGTTCCTCACTATTTGTGACAGCTGTCAGCACGAACATGACACACGGAAATGAGAAGTGCAGAATCGTTGGCATCTGCACAGTTCGGAGTTCAGAAGGTGAGTAAAGTGCTTTGGCTGAGTTCCATTTTCCCAAAAAACATGACACCAAAAAACAAACAGTCTTTGCGTTGGTATCTATTAGAGTCTGTTGATGAATGTTGGTGTCTGAGACGGGTCTATAACGTACTGTTGGTGAATCCTGGTTTTGTCAGACTGTCAGACAGGCTAGACCCTATTTTTACTACTAAATAAATTAAAGAAATTGCTTTCAACAGAGAAAAACTCAGATCTATCTTTTCACTGCCAAATTTTCTCAGCTGGCACGGCGTTTCTGCTTGACCCAGTCAGGAAGCTGAGAATTGGCATTTACCCTGCAAAAACTGAAATCTAAGCAAGTCATTGTGTTTTAGAAATAGTAAAAAATTGTCTTATTTTTCTTGATTTGAGCCACACTCACCAAACCAGCTCGTAGAATAGTCTTATTTCAGCTTTTTGAAAGACAAAATGAGGTCTGAATTGCTTGTAACAAGTCAAAAAAATGTGCCACTGAAATAAAAAAATGTCTTGGTACAAGAAATTTTTTTCTTAATCCATTGGCAGATTTTTTTGACTTGCTGCAACCAATATAGACTTCATTTTTGTCTTTAAAAAAACTTGAAATAAGACATTTGTATGACTATGTCTGGTGAATTTGGCTCATATCATAAAATAAGACTTAATGACTTGCTTAGATTTCAGTCTTTGCAGTGTGGAAATAACCTTTTTAGTGCTGATGATCTTATTTTAAGTTAGAGGTTTCGATCAGGCATATCAGACTTTTTCAAGATCAGTAAAGAAGTCATTCAGATGCCTGCTAAAAATGCTCATAAAACCTGAGCATACATTGTGTTGAGATGTCTAAAAGCAGTGAAACCATAAATGTTGATGTTTATGTTGCTCTGTTATGGTTTCACACTAACATGAAGACGGTTGTTTTGTGAATGATGGGACCCAGAGGAGCCTTTGATTGTGACAGTGACAGTGACAGTCCAGATGTTCAGAGAAGTTGGTGTGTGACATGTAGATGCTACATAAGAGTTTTTTTTTTCACTGGGGACTTCAGCAGAGATAATATTGGCCGTCCTTCTCCTCTAAAGCTACCATAGAGCTTGTGAAACTGGTGTCTTTATGTAAAAAACATATGGTTATAGGAGTACTCTGACTGTAAAAAAACAACAACAACAATTTTTAATTTATCCCTAATTATTTCTGAACTATCTGTGATGTGTTTAAGACACTTTTCCTCATGATTTCAACTTGTAATCTAAAAATGTTGACTTTTTATCTCAAATTTTTATCTTTTTCACTTGAAATTTTGACTTTTTTCCTTACGGTTTCAACCTTTTATCTCAAAATTCTGATATTTTATCTCAAAGTTTTGACTTTTTCACTTGAAATTTGGACTTTTCCTTGCGGCTTCAACTTTTCATCTCAAAATTTTGATATTTTATCTCAAAGTTTTAACTTTTTCACTTGAAATTTTGACTTTTTTCTTTACGGTTTCAACTTTTTATCTCAAAATTCTGATATTTTATCTCAAAGTTTTGACTTTTTCACTTGAAATTTGGACTTTTCCTTGCGGCTTCAACTTTTCATCTCAAAATTTTGATATTTTATCTCAAAGTTTTAACTTTTTCACTTGAAATTTGGACTTTTTTCTTTACGGTTTCAACTTTTTATCTCAAAATTCTGATATTTTATCTCAAAGTTTTGACTTTTTCACTTGAAATTTGGACTTTTCCTTGCGGCTTCAACTTTTCATCTCAAAATTTTGATATTTTATCTCAAAGTTTTAACTTTTTCACTTGAAATTTGACTTTTTTCTTTACGGTTTCAACTTTTTATCTCAAAATTCTGATATTTTATCTCAAAGTTTTGACTTTTTCACTTGAAATCTTGACTTTTTTCCTTGTGGTTTCATCTTTTTATCTCAAAATTCTGATATTTTATCTAAACATTTTAACCTTTTCACTTGAAATTTTGACTTTTTTCCTTATGGGTTCACATTTTTATCTCAAAAGTCTGATATTTTACCTCAACATTTCAACTTTTTATCACAAAATTTTAAACGTTTCACCTGAAAATTTTGACTTTTTTTCTTATGGTTTCAACTTTTTATCTCAAAACTCTGATATTATATCTCAAAATTTTAACTGTGTCACTTGAAATTTTGTTTTTTTTCCCCCTAATGATAAAATAATGGTATGTTCTATCTTAAATATTGATCTTATCTCAATTTAATTTAAAAAATTTTCTCTTATGGTTTCAACTTTTTATCTCAAAATTCTGATATTCTAGCTCAAAATTTGACCTTTTTAGTGTTTTTACTGTCTTAAAATTTAGATCTAATAGGGGTAAAAAAAAATCTAAAGAAAAAAAAAAAAGCCAAGTTCTTATTATTTTCTCAGTGGTGGAAATGGGCTTCTATCGATGAAGGTTTAGTACCATCAATAATTTAACATTACTGTCACCCCTTCGTCTCCTTCGCGTATAAACACCACAGTCAAAACGATCTGAGTTGTCCAAGTTTATTAATGACTTTCCCTATAACTCCCTTTTTAAGGGAGTAAACACGTTTATATTCAGACTTAAAGTTATGTGTATGGGAAAGCTTCACGTGGTGCGCTGCTGTTTTGATTGACACATAAGTCCTTCCCTGTTTGCAGCCAGGCCATGACATCATCCCCCCTTTTTTTTTGTAATGGAAAAAAAACAAAAAGCTGTGTGGATGACTCATCCTGCTCTCTGGGACAATTACTAATTTGGAGCCCTAGAAAATGAGTTTTTTTATACTCTTACTTTGCGAAATGTGCAAACAGGGACGATAAAAGCCAATCAATCTTCAGAGACTCATTCTGATTGTATATTCACAAGAGTGTGTGTGTGTGTAATCAAATAGTGCCAAATGAGATACAACAAGGGCTTTTCAATGACTGTGTATTTAATCTGTTTCTTTGCAGTGTTTGGTATCAGTGTGACAGGGTTAAGCATGACTCTTTTTGATGGAATTACACAAAATGAACCAGTTGTTTGAATGTAACGCTTCGCCCTCTCCCCTCTCGTATGTCGTCCATTAACCCTTATCAGTCAAGTTACAGCTGTCGCATCGATTTCACCCACGTCATGTGAGATTTAACAGTCAGTGAGCGAAGTGATGTGCACAACAAGCGCTGCTAGTTTACACAAAAAGTGATGCAATTTAATCAGAGCAGCAGCTGTAATAATTACACGGAGGTTCTGTTTGTCTTTGTCAGAATAAAGTAAAAGGATCATTATTTCCAATCACAACACGATGCAGAAGCTCAGCGGTTCCTTCAGGTGTTTCTCAGGTTTTCAATCATTTAAATGTAGTGATTCAACAGTGGAGGTCTGGAGATGCCTTCCAAGACTCAAGAACTATTTACAGTTATATATTTCACTCATTACTGTAAAAATATAGAACTAATGGGTTAGGATTGTTATAAAACAGACTTAAATAACAACAACAAACTTAAATGCTACGACAGAATAGCAGGGCCACTATAAAAGATGTAAAAGATTTTTGGGCAAAAATTATAAAGATTTGTGGTTAATAAACAGGGGCGGATCTACTGGGGGGGCATAGGGTGGCAGCTGCCCCCCTAAAACAAAGCTTTGCCACCCCAGTCATAAGAAAAATTACCTATTGTTTTGCTAAACACATGATTAGCAAAAGTCACAACAGGAATGCAAACAAAATGACAACAACACAACAGAAATATAACCACAATTGAAGCTAAAAGAGTTAAACTTTTAGCAGTTGCCTGTTGCCAGTTATCCCAACGAACCAGTCTATGCACTGGCATTTAATTCTGATTGAGCAAAAACTTCAAACTTTTTTACTTTGCTTTTTTTTTATTGTGCCTCTTTCTTCCGTTGTTTTGTCTTGCCACTGGTTTTAAATTATTTTATTAACTATTTGTTTTTAGTGACTGTGTTTTCATCAATTGTGTTTTTAAGCTTTTACAGCACTTTGGTCAACTGCGGTTGTTTTAAAACGGGCTATATAAATAAAGTTTGACTTGACCATGCAAAGGTCGTGAGAGAAAGTTCAATTGTTTCTTTTTTTTAGCTGCAGTTCTGATAAATTTAGCTTTTCTGTGTTTGTTGCATGGACTGGTCTTTTGGAAAAACAGTCTGTGAAGAAACTGCTAAAAGTTGGACTCTAAAAACTTCCGTTATGTGACATACAGGCCACCGTACTTACGCTGTTGTGCAAAACTTCACTCCAAATCACTTCCATGTCTATTTTTGAGGTATAATAAGCCAATTGGTTCAACAAATTAATATCCAGTTTATTACTTTAATTGTACAAGTTGCAGCAAGAGTTTGTTTTACTGCAGAGCCAACGTTTATGTGGGGGATGGATTACTTGTTTTTTATTTTTTTCATATGTATTATATTTCGTCTATGAAGTTAGCTCAACATTTTTGCTGAGACAGAGACAGTGGTGTCAATTATTTCATTGTATCTCCATCCATACAGCTGTGTGTGAACGCAGAGAGCGTGTGGCATGACTGAAGGCTTCTTCTTCTCCAGATTTAATAATGTTATCACTTCTGCTTGACTCATCTCTTCACTGGAGGCTTTTGGGAGCTAAAATGTTGACACGAGCTGTCAGAAATCTGAGAGGGTTGACAGAAGAGGATGGAGATGAAAAAGGGGAGAGGGGGAGAAAATAGAGCAACAGGGGAGAGAGGAGGAGAAGAGAGGAGAGAGGAATGTAGGGAGTGATGGAGGAGAAATGAGGGAAAGGAGGGAAGAAGGAAGAAATGTTTCATTAACTTCTTACCCCCAACCAGGTTGTCGGCGACCGATTTGCCATTTGTGTGAGATCCTCAAAGTTTAAACACTAAGGTCTTTGTCAAAAATCAGAATGTGTACCGTGATAGAAAGTTTAGATTCTTCACATTTCAGTCTCTAAGTTTGTTTTACAGTTTTCTTCACCAACAAAACGTAATTAGTGAAAGAATCACTCACAACAACGTGGACGTCCTACCTGTTTGGGGTCATTACGTCACATCCTGACGCCCGTACCCTGAATATTCACTCTCCTTTCCACCAGAGGAATCCAGAGTTCAAACATATC
>RPOG01006438.1:0-23952 GCA_008086565.1 Thalassoma bifasciatum | reverse complement strand
TGTAAACATGCTGAGTTTCAGTTGATGTTCTGTTTACCATCAGCAGACAGCAGGAGGATGATTAAACTTTTGTTTTCTCAGTGTGTCTGCAGGTGGCCAGCAACTCTCTTCGTCAGTGCTGGAGGAGTTAAGCATTGTTTTCTATCAGAATCAACCAACATCCAGCAGCCATCTGCTACAGACCAGCACCATGTGAGCACAATGTGAGCATGGTGTGAGCATAGTGTGAGGACGTGATTCTAATTGTATTTTCTTCAAAAAATAGAATGGATGTCCAAGATGTTATTTGCTGATAAAACGTTGCAGTCACCTGACCTGATATATGCTTACTCATGAGAATAGACGAAAAGAAAATGTAGGCTTGTCACAATTTCAGAGCGTTGTTCTGAAACTATGCTGATGGACTAACATAGATATTACTCATTCTGACATTAAACTGGCTTGACATAAGAGAGCCAAATTAAATATCATAAATATCTGACCAGTTGTAACGGTTCTTGTAATTTTCATACAGCACATCCTCAGAGAGCCAGTCTAACCCAGAACAGCCCAGTCTGGACTGGCAGACTGAACCCATCATCTCTTTATTAATGGGTCAATGACAAAAAGAGGGTCTAAAAACTTATTTTTGAAAAGTTCTTTGAAAATGGATAAAAAACATATTTCTGAGTGAAGAATTATGTTTTCTAACAGATTTCAGTAGTTGACCAACATTTCAAAGTTTTTAGGTTCATTATTTTTTAGTATTTTTAATTTGAGCACCCAAAAATGTCAGGTGGCGCAACCAAAGATACGAAAATATATTTATATGTTCCTGTTATTTTTCCTGTGTGAAATTATTGGCAAGTATCTCTCAAGTGTCTGTAGTGACTCATACATTTTCATTTTGTGTGTTTCATTTCTTTTATTTGTGAATAAGATAAATAATTTGATGTTAAAATAACATTTCACATTATTACATTGGTTGTACCACCTGACATGGAAATTGTTCCAGTCACCAATGAAGTGAAAAAACCTTTTTTATCAGTATTTCAGAGAAATCTACAAACTTTTCCACTTGGTCACAAATGTCATTTGGGCTCCTCTNGGCTGGGAACCTTTTTCTCTTTTGGTAATGAGGGAAGAAAGCTCGTGATGGATTTATCTCTTGGAGAAAAGAACGGAATGTCAACAAATAAATATGTAAACATGCTGAGTTTCAGTTGATGTTCTGTTTACCATCAGCAGACAGCAGGAGGATGATTAAACTTTTGTTTTCTCAGTGTGTCTGCAGGTGGCCAGCAACTCTCTTCGTCAGTGCTGGAGGAGTTAAGCATTGTTTTCTATCAGAATCAACCAACATCCAGCAGCCATCTGCTACAGACCAGCACCATGTGAGCATTGTTGTGAGCATGGTGTGGGCACAATGTGAGCATGGTGTGAGCATAGTGTGAGGACGTGATTCTAATTGTATTTTCTTCAAAAAATAGAATGGATGTCCAACATGTTATTTGCTGATAAAACGTTGCAGTCACCTGACCTGATATATGCTTACTCATGAGAATAGACGAAAAGAAAATGTAGGCTTGTCACAATTTCAGAGCGTTGTTCTGAAACTATGCTGATGGACTAACATAGATATTACTCATTCTGACATTAAACTGGCATGACATAAGAGGGCCCAATTAAATACCCTAAATATCTGACCAGTTGTAACAGTTCTTGTAATTTTCATACAGCACATCCTCAGAGAGCCAGTCTAACCCAGAACAGCCCAGTCTGGACTGGCAGACTGAACCCATCATCTCTTTATTAATGGGTCAATGACAAAAAGAGGGTCTAAAAACTTATTTTTGAAAAGTTCTTTGAAAATGGATAAAAAACATATTTCTGAGAGAAGAATTATGTTTTCTAACAGATTTCAGTAGTTGACCAACATTTCAAAGTTTTTAGGTTCATTATTTTTTAGCATTTTTAATTTGAGCACCCAAAAATGTCAGGTGGTGCAACCAAATATATGAAAATATATTTATATGTTCCTGTTATTTTTTCTGTGTGAAATTATTGGCAAGTATCTCTCAAGTGTCCGTAGTGACTCATACATTTTCATTTTGTGTGTTTCATTTGTTTTATTTGTGAATAAGATAAATAATTTGATGTTAAAATAACATTTCACATTCTTACATTGGTTGTACCACCTGACATGGAAATTGTTCCAGTCACCAATGAAGTGAAAAAACCTTTTTTTATCAGTATTTCAGAGAAATCTACAAACTTTTCCACTTGGTCACAATTGTCATTTGGGGTCCTCTGGCTGATGCAGTTTCCTGTTTCCTGTTTTATTCTCTTCACTTTAAAATAAAAGTCTAATGTTACGGTTGCACCACCCTGACATTTGACAAGGTGAAAATTACGGGACAAAAGTTTTTTAAATTTCTCAACAGCTTTAAAATTCTTTTTATTTGCAAAGAATGTTTTTTTAAAAAAGGTTCAAGCATAAAATAATGCCACTGTATTTTTAATTTCCATTTACAATAACTGACATTCAATTTTTAGAGTTTAATTACTGTGGATACTTGTCAGGACGGTTGCACCACCTGACATTTTGGGGGTTTGAGGAACCAAAACACAAAAAAACATGTTATATTTTAATAGTTTAAAGATGTGTTCAAATAACACAGGTTTCATAGAGTAAAGAAATACATGTGATGAAATACTCAATTCATGATGGAAGGAAATATTGCACTCGGACACAAAAAAGGGACGTCACGTCATTGACCCTAATACAGACAGGATGATGGGGATATCATGAAGTAGACAAACTGCGATCAGGTAAAGTCCTGACCCTCTGTAATACAAATATCCCTGAGGAACTCTTCCCAACACACCAACATACTGGCCCTCATTTATCAATCTTGGATGGGAATTGGCACAGATTTTGTGAAAAAATACTAAGTACTTGTGACTTATGAGACATGAGTATCCGAGCCAATTACGGCGTACACCTGATCAGTTATTGTTAAATCTGATGGATTAATCCACTGTGTCTTACTTTTAGAAGCCTCAGTATCATTCATTTTTCCTGTTCAGGTCTCAAAATGTAGAAAGATCTCTGTTAAAACATTCGTCGGCGCTGAAAGAATCTACAGCCTTAACAAGTCTCAGACTGAGAAGAGAGAGAGGTGGACCGGGTTTGCATCGGTTTCAGGCACAAGTGACAAAAACAGACAAACCTACACCATGTCCGATGTAGATACTAAAACATTTTCCATACGTAGGGCTGAGAATTTTTTCACCTAAAAACGAATTTGACTTCATTTGTGGTTCTTTTGTAGCCTGGCCAAGAAGTGAGTCACTTGTGCGCAATTACATACAAGTAGACCAAAGTGCTGCAGTCATGTATACCACCAAACTAGTCCACTTTTTGCACACAACTCAGATTTATATGATGAAATTGTTTGGAGTGAATCAGTAATTAGGGGCTCAGGCTTGACACAAGCCCCTATTGCTCTCCCATTAGACTCTTTTTTTTCTTTCTTTTTTTTTTTTTTGCTTCATCATCTACCGTCCCTTTTTTTTTTTAGTTCCCTTCTCTTCCTAGGGCTTTCAGAAACCCCCCACAAATTATATATCAAAACGAGTGGCTCGGTCTCGATTGGGGTGCTGTGACTTTTCTCTTTCCTTATCCAAATTTTGGCTGAGTTATCAAGGAAAAACTGCATAAAAAGTCAATGGAAAAATGAATGGCCGCCATCTTGAATTTTCATTTGGCCAGATGGTTTTCTCAAAAGAGCAACATCTAAGGAGTATGTGTGCCAATTTTGGTGCTTTTATCAGCGAGTGAACGATTCTCCTGTAACATGCAATTATCCGCCCAGCTAATGATGCCCTCATATGTCTGATGGCTCTTTTGGTTTTGGCGCAGGGTTAATTTGTTTGGAGCCAAGTTCGGGGTCAACTCTGGGTTAGATAAACTGAGTCACTGTAGCAGACCCTGGTGTCCCTTCATCTTCTGTTACCATAGAAACCACACAGCCCCATTACGTCCCTTGATGTCCCTAATGTTCCATACAGCTGTTTACACTAACCAATCAAAACATTCGAGAACACTGACACATATGAAGGTTTACCTGCCTCAACCACACACACACACACACACACACACACACACACACACACACACACAGTGAGGATTAACCTTTACCTTACACAACTTCACACATGTACATGCATACGCACACACACGACAAGCAAACAAATACACACACATATAGAAATGCACACACATACAGGCTCACATAAAGGCACACATATGCATACACACACACATACAGACACACACACAGGCATCGAAAACTGAAATGCCTGGCAGCCGCCCGAGCCCCTCTCACGATTTCTGTGGAAATTGTCTAGTCTTGTGAATCTTGTGATCAATATAGCTTTCTTGAAAAATAGTCTAAAAGTTTGAGTTTCAGCATCATCTAGATATTCTTTGAAGACTTAAAAAGTAAAAAGTAAAAGGAAACACATTTCTTAAATGAAGAAATCAGCTGACAGCTGTATTTTAGTGGTATTGACAAAAGAAGAGTGACACATCAGATACATTTACATTGCCATGTCTAATCTAACTCTCTAAATATTAATCTGTGAACCTCTGTCTGTCCAAAAAAAATGCTCTGAACTCATATGATGTCAAAGTTCTCTGTCACAGACGGATTTTCCCCACTGCACCACGTTCCCCTCTAACATGAAATTTGCAAAAACAGACCTGACCAGGGATTTAGGTGACCTTCCACCCACATTCACATTGATAAGTACTGATCTGTGCTTGGATATGACGCACCTACTTTTTGGACAAATGTATGTTGCCATGTGTGCCATGGTCCACTATCTGCACAATGTATAGCGGATGCTTCACCTCAGCGTGGCCGGGGTGGAAGCATTCTGTAAACGCCAAGCAGGGGATGGCGAGGTGGCAGGAGGGCTCATAACACCTCAAATATGGGTGGGGATGAAAACAACCGAGGTTGTCATGGCAGACACAGGAGAAGCTACGGGAAAATACACACAGCTAATGGCGGCGGAGGTGGTCTTTGAAAATAATAATAATAATAATAATAATAATACATTTTATTTAAAAAGCTCTTTTTTGGACACTCAGAGATGCTTCACAAAGGATAAAAAACAACAAGTAAAATAGCATAATAATAATAATAAAACCAATTACAAGAACAGGACAAAATGAAAACACAATTTCATTTGGCTGCCGACCAGTGCTAATAGATAACACAAATTGGATCAGTGAATTTATTTCTATCCCAAATTTTGTTTCATATCAAAGATAATTCACATTGACTGTTGACAGTTTTCCCTTATCTCAAAACAATCTAAAACTACAGCCTTTTGAAATCTTTATAAGAAAATTGACATTTTCCAATATGGCAGCCACCTTTGATGTCACAGTATGCAAATGAGATAACAATGTACTTCCAGCCCAAATTTTGCTTCAAACTGAAGATATTACTCTATTACAGTTTGCCCTTATCTCAAACCACTTTGAAGTAATAGCCTTTTGAAACCTTGACAATAAAATTGAACATTTTCCAATATGGCCGCCACACAGTGACATCATAATATGCAAATTAGATGAATGGTTTCACTCCCATCACAGACTTTGAGTCATACTGAACAGTTTTCTCATTGACAGCATATCTTTATCTCAAACAGCTTTCGAGTTATAGCCTTATGAAATCTTAATTTCAAAATCGTATAATTTCTTGAAAAAGCTCTGGCGCCTAAAGGGTTAACCTGACTTCTGCACAACAAAACTGATGGTCCCAACCCCATTGATAAAGCCAGAAATTCCATTAATTAACCCTGATAAGGCACAGCTGTGAAGAGAAAACCATTTCAGGTGACGTCCTCTTGAAGAATGCCAAAAGTGTACAGATACATAGCAGGAATCAAAGTAAAGGGTGGTTATTTTGAAGAACCTAGGAAAAAAAAGATGTTTTCAGTTATTTCACCTTTTTTTTTTTGCTAAGTGCATAAATCCACATGTGTTAATTCATTGTTTTTAAGCCTCCGTAAGAATATACAATGTAAATAGTAATGAAAATATAGAAAAGCATTGAATGACTGTATGTGTGTGTGTGTGTGTGTGTGTGTGTGTGTGTGTGTGTGTGTATATATATATATATATATATATATATATATATTTATATTTAGTGTATCACAAAAGTGAGTACACCCCTCACATTTCTGCAGATATTTTAGTATATCTTTTCATGGGACAACACTGACAAAATGACACTTTGACACAATGAAAAGTAGTCTGTGTGCAGCTTATATAACAGTGTACATTTATTTTCTCCTCAAAATAACTCAAAATATAGCCATTAATAGCTAAAACTCTGGCAAAAAAAAGTGAGTACACCCCGAAGAGACTACATCCCTAAATGTCCAAGTTGAGCACTGCTTGTCATTTTCCCTCCAAAATATCATGTGACTCGTTAGTGTTACGAGCTCTCAGGTGTGTATAGGGAGCAGGTGTGTTCAAATTTGTAGTACAGCTCTCACACTCTCTCATACTGGTCAGTGAAAGTTCCAACATGGCACCTCATGGCAAAGAACTCTCTGAGGATCTTAAAAGACTTATTGTTGTGCTACATGAAGATGGCCAAGGCTACAAGAAGATTGCCAACACCCTGAAACTGAGCTGCAGCACAGTGGCTAAGATCATCCAGCGTTTTAAAGAGCAGGGTCCACTCAGAACAGGCCTCGTGTTGGTCGTCCAAAGAAGCTGAGTGCACGTGTGCAGCGTCACATCCTAATGCTTTCTTTGAAAGATCAGCGCAGGAGTGCTGTCAGCATTGCTGCAGAGATTGAAGAGGTGGGGGGTCAGCCTGTTAGTGCTCAGACCAATCGCCGCACTCCACATCAAATGTCTGCATGGCTGTCACCCCAGAAGGAAGCCTCTTCTGAAGTCGGTACACAAGTAAGCCTGCAAACACATAACTGAAGACATGTCAACAAAGCACATGGATTACTGGAACCATGTCCTATGGTCTGATGAGACCAAGATTAATGTGTTTGGTTCAGATGGTCTCAAGCATGTGTGGCGGCGACTAGGTGAGGTGCACAAAGATAAGTGTGTCATGTTCTACAGTCAAGCATGGTGGTGGGCATGTCATGGTCTGGGGCTGCATGAGTGCAGCAGGTGTCGTGGAGCTACATTTCATTGAGGGAAACATGAACTCCAACATGTACTGTGAAATACTGCAGCAGAGCATGATCCCCTCCCTCCAGAAACTGGGTGTCAGTGCAGTGTTCCAGCATGATAATGAGCCCAAACACACTTCTAAGACAACCACTGCTTTACCAAAGAGGCTGAGGGTAACGGTGATGAACTGGCCAAGCATGTCTCCAGACCTAAACCCAATAGAACATCTTTGGGGCATCCTCAAGCGGAAGGTGGAGGTGCGCAAAGTCTTGAAAATCTGCCAGCTCTGTGATGTTGTCATGGAGGAGTGGAAGAACATTCCAGTGGAAACCTGTGAAGCTCTGGTAAACTCCATGTCCAGGAGAGTAAAGGCAGTTTTGGAAAATAATGGTGGCCACACAAAATATTGACACTTCAGAAACTTTCACTAAGGGCTGTAGTCACTTTTGTGCCAGGGGTTTAGCTATTAATGGCTATATTTTGAGTTATTTTGAGGGAAAAATAAATTTACACTGTTATATAAGCTGCACACAGACTACTTTTCATTGTGTCAAAGTGTCATTTTGTCAGTGTTGTTCCATGAAAAGATGGTGTACTCACTTTTGTGATACACTGAATATATATATATATATTTGAAGAATATATATATATATATATTTATATATATATTCTATTTTTTTTTTCTTTGGTCTACCTGACCATGGTTTGGTTTTAAAAGAATCCATCATTTTCAACTTCTTAAATGGAGTTTGAACACTGCTTTTTGGCATTTTCAATTCCTTGAATATCTTTTTTACAACCCCTTCTTGTTTTGAAGAGTTCAATAAACTATCCTGCAGATCCTTAAACAGTTCTTTTGCTTTCCTCTACAGACACATGCATCTTTCACTCAGTGCTGCGTTGAAGTTTCTGGTTTCTGTGTCATGGGGAAAGCAAAAGAATTGTCAAAGGATCTGTGAGAAAAGGTAATCCAACTGTATAAAACAGGAAAAGGATTTAAAAAGATATCCAAGGAATTGAGGATGCCAAGAGGAGCTGTTAAAACTACAATTAAAAAGTGGAGAGAGAGGGATTCTGTTGAAACCAAACCATGATCAGGCTGACCAACAAAAATTTCAGCTCCAACTGCCAGTAAAATTGTTCCAGATGCAAAGAAAAACCCTCAAATAACTTCAGCTGGAATACAGGACTCTGAAAAAAATTGGGGTGGATGTTTCAAGATCTACAATAAGGAGACACTGGAGAAACATGGGCTGCATGGTCAGGTCGCCAGAAGAAAGCCATTTTTTACACAAATGCCACAAAATATCCCACTTACAAATGCCAAACATTACAGAGACAAGCCTCAAAACTTCTGGAACAAAACTATTTGAAGTGATGAGACCAAAATTGAACTTTTTTTTTAAAGTTATTTTTTTGGCCTTTGTGCCTTTATTTGATAGAGGAGGACAGTGGATAGTGTCGGAAAGGGGAGAGAGAGTGGGGAGTGACATGCAGGAAATGGCCACAGGTCAGATTTGAACCCGGACCGCCCGCTCGAGGACAAGCCTCATGGTGCGCAGCCATATCCACTAGGCCATCCGCGCCCCAAAAATTGAACTTTTTGTCCACAACCATAAACATTGTTCCATTTGGAGAGGAGTCAACAAGGCCTATGATGAAAGGTCCACCATTCCTTCTGTGAAACACGGAGGTGGATGTTTTGGGGGAAGTGTGAGCTACAAAGGCTCAGGAAACTTGGTTCAAACTGATGAATGAAGGATGAATGCAGCATGTTATCAGAAAATACTGGAGGGAAATTTACACTCATCAGCCCAGCAGCTGCACCTGAGACGTACTTGGACGTTCCAACATGACAACGATCCAAAACACAAGGCCAAATCAACCTGCCATTGGCTACAGCAGAAGAAAGTGCAGGTTTTAAAGTGGCCATCTCAGTCTCCTGACCTTGATATCATGGATCCTGTGGGGGGAGACCTCAAACCTGCAGTTCATGCAAGACGGCTCAATAGTTTACAGGACCTGGAGGCTTTTTGCCAAGAAGAATGGTCAGTTTTACCATCTGAGATAATAAAGACCCTCATCCACAACGAGCACAAAGAATTTCAAGCTGTTCTTGATGTTAAAGGGGGAAATACAAGGTATTAAAAACTGGGGGGTGTAAACTTTTGAACAGCGTCACTTTTGAAGTTTCTGTTGTCATTAAGATTGTAAAAGGAGTAATTTTTTCTTTTTTTTTCAATAAATGTTTTCATACAACCACTAACCATGACTGACAGATAGGATTTTATTTTATCATTCATATTTTCTGAGAAAAGGCCAAAAAATCAGAAATTCTGCTGGGGTGTGTAAACTTTCAGGCACAACTGTACCTGACGTAGTTTGTCACGTTCAGACGTCTGTATGTCAGACAGAAGCTCCGCTCCAGACTTATGTCTCTTCAGCTGGTATAAACTGCACACAGTCTTGTAAAAACTTGCTGTGAGTTATACTGAGCTATTGTTTATCCCACATTATTAGCGCCATACTTGTGGGAACTGACTAGAGCACTTCTTTGTCGTCCACATTTTCCCTGCTCTCTCTCTCCCCTCTGTCTGCTCCGTCTAGTGATGTGTCGTTCATGAACAATCCGTTCAAATGAACGAATCTTCTGGGTGAACGAACTGAACCGAATCACTTGCTTGAAAAGATTCGTTCATTGATGAACTGCAGTTGCACTTCCCTCTCCTGACTCTTGTCTCTGTCTCTCTTGACTGTTAGTCGCCCAAGCCCTCCCCCCCTCACTCATTTATGCCAATAATAGTAATAATCTTGTACATATTGTCTCGATTTGAAGCCTTGTTAACACACTATGCTATGTATCAATTTGCGAATTGAAAATTGTTTGAATCAAGAATCAAGAATCGATTTGGAATGGAATCATGATCCTAAGGATCTGACTGGAATCAAAATCAAGAGACACACCCCTAATATGTAATCCTGAAAATCTGAGCCTCCTAATCTCTTGACTGAATGTTTATCTCATTGGTAATGGTCATCAGGAGCTGTTTAGTAGCATTTGGGGCGGCTGTGGCTCAGTGATAGAGTTGTCGTCTCTCGATCAAAGGTTTGTGGGTTCGATTCCAGCTTTTACAGTCACATGCCGAAGTGTCCTTGAGCAAGACACTGAACCCCAAATTGCTCCCACTGATGTGTTAGCCTCAACTGGTGGCAGTCTGATTAGCAGTCTCTGCCATCAGTGTGTGAATGTGGCGTGGATGGGTGAAACAGACTAGCAGTGTAAAGCTCTTTGAGTGGTCAGAAAGACTAGAGAAGCGTTACATAAGTACTGGTCATTTCATTTTCATTTCATTGTTATTTGCATATCATCTCACTTCAGGGATGCAACAATTAAGCAATTTTTTTGACTAACGCTGATTTAAAACGGATACTGAATCCCAAAAGCGCCCCCTCACCAAGTTTTTCTATTATTTGCAAAAAGACAGACTAAATACTGGTTATGTTCATTATTTTTGGTACAAGAAAATCAGTGGAACAGTTTAGAGAGGATGACAGAGAACATACAGACAGGAAAATCCCCATCACACTGGCAAGACAGCTGGAGTTGGCTGGAATACAATGCGGATGATAATTAAGTCTTCTGCTAAATTTGAACATCATGTACTTAAAAAACTGGAGGCCAATAACACTTCAATGTTATGACGCTAAGATTCTATCTAAATGTTTAGCTACAAGGTTAAAATGTTATTTACCAAAACTTATTCACCAAGATCAATCAGGATTTTTACAAGGGAGAAGTATTGGTAATAATATAAGACTGCTCTTGGAAATTATTGAAAATTATAATATAGAGAGTAAAAGAGGATTAATTTTTGTTGCCAATTTAGAGAAAGCTTTTGATAAAATCAGTTTAGATTTTATTTGTAAAAGCCTGGAGGTTTTTAATTTTGGTGACTCCTTGTTCAAATGGATAAAGACACTATATAATAGAACAAACCGTAGAATTATTAACATATATATTTCTGGTTCAATACATCTGTTAAGAGGACTAAAACAAGGTTGTCCTTTGTCTCCATATTTATTTATAATTGCAATGGAAATACTAGCTATTAAAATCAGATCGAACAAAAGTATAGAAGGGCTTACGAATAACAACATTGAAAGTAAAATATCAATGTATGCTGACGACACATGCTTCCTTATCAGCCCTAAACCTCATTGCTTACAAAACCTCATAGATCTCCTTGAATTTTTTTTCACAACAATCTAGATTAAAGCTTAACTATGATAAATGCAACATATTGAGGATCGGCAGTCTAAAGAACACATTATTTAAAATGAAATGTAAAGTACCTGTTGAGTGGACAGATGGGCCAATTAATATACTTGGTGTTGTGATCCCAGAGAATCTAGAAGACATTTGTTCAATAAATTATGAGAGTAAAATGAGAAAGATGAAAAAAAAATTACAATTATGGAAAGGAAAATCCCTAACATTTTACGGGAAAATATCTATTATCGATTCCCTTATTGTTCCCCAATTTATATACCTTTTCATGTCATTACCAGCTCCATCACAACCTTTTTTAAAGGTCTATGAACAGAATGTCTTTGACTTTATCTGGGATGGCAAGCCAGAAAAAATCAAAAGAAAAGTTTTGTACAATGAATATAAATTTAGGGGTCTGAAACTACTCAACCTTGAAGCTTTATGCTTGTCTTTAAAAGCAGCAATTGTCCCAAAGTTATACCTAAACAGTGAATGGTACACAAGTGTCCTGCTGGACAAAAGTCATAAATTAGGTCAAAAGAAACTGTACCTGTTTTTACAATTATCACCTTCCCACTTCTCATATGTGGATCAACTGCTGGGAAACATCTCAGGGTTTATAAAAGAGGCAACTCACTCATGGTGGTGTTTTCAATTTTATAGACCTGAAAAAAGAGATGACATTTTACAGCAGATAATATGGATGAACTCTTATATTGTAATTGATGGAAAGCCTTTCTTTTGGGAAAATATGTTTGTGAAGGGTATTATTTTTGTAAATGATATTATTAATGAGAATGGCAAAATTATGGAGTATGATGAATTTAGAATTGTGTATGGTGACGTATGTTCATGTTATTCCTTCAACCAACTAACTGCTGGGTTAGGGAAAAGGTGGAAACAAACAATTAACCATGGAAAAAAAAACTGCTAGTCTGTAAACCATCAATAAAAAACTCCAATTGGTTTAACTGAACAAAACCAAATAAAAGGTATATATAATTTTTATTTAATAAAGCAGTCGTTAAAGGCTGCCCCATATAACACATATGGAAAATGGTAAGAAATTTTTGACTGTCCATTACCATGGGAAAAAATATTTAAATTAATTTACAAAACTACCGTGGATGTACAAAATTGATTCTTTCAAATTAAAATCATATATAATTTTTTACCCACAAGGAAAATGTTAAAGCTATGGAATATGGCTGAGACAGATGATTGTCGTTTTTGTTATCAGGGGTCTGAATCCACCTGGCACATGTTTTGTCACATTGTGTCCTTGTTTTGGAACAACGTTGAGAAACTGTGTTTAGAAATTGGCTTGTCCTTAAATTTAGAATTTGTTACTGTATTCTTAGGAGAGTTTGTAGACAGTAATGACTTAGTTAACCTAATTATTGTTCTTGGTAAACGATTTATTTTTGAGGCCATAAATAGATCTTCACTCAATATTATTTCCTTTAAAAGATTTGTTCAGATATATTTAGTCTTAGAAGGTTATATGGTCAAAACCGACAATGATGCCAAAAACATATGAAAGGAGATGGGAGGTTCTCAAAGGTTTATTTTGAAAATGTTAACTCAACTGGTCTATATGTATACATTTTTGTTGTACTATGTGTAGTTTTGTGTGGGAGGTGAGGGTGAGTGGGGTGTATTTTGTGGTTATGTTGTCTTGTCTGTTTATATAATAAAAAAAAAAAAAAGAAAAAAAAAAATGAACATCATTGCAAACGTGTAGAAAAATAAGTTAAGTTCAGAAAAAATAAGATAGTTTAACACCGTAACATGTCTGACAAATATGAACTGTTAAACCTAAACAGTATTAACAACAAACTTAATATAATCATACTCAAGAGCTGTGGGGAAGAAAAGGCACAAGAAAACTGCCGCTGTGCTTTTTGATGCCCTTTATGACTTTCATTAGCAAAAGAAAAAAGTCCGTCTAACACCCCATCATCATCAAAACAATACCACCCTGAGCAACCGTATAGAGGCAGTGGAATGTATGAAACAGAAGTCATTTGAACTCCATGAAGGTGTCCAAAGATAAAAAATAAAATTAGGATTAAAAAAGGGATATTTGATGACACCCCAAAAATAAATTAGTTGAATGAAAATAAAATTAATAACACAATCACAAAATAAAATTAATCAATTAATATTAATTACTCAAAAATAAATCTCACCTTACTAGCACATTACTGGCACTAGGAGATCACCCAGTATTGTATTGTTTACACCTATTAAAGTGCCTATGAGATGGAAGAAAGACTTAATGAATTAGAAAATGCTTTTTCATACATTCCTTTTGCATCACAACTGTTTCTTTGCCTCTTTTGGAAAGTAAACTATTTTACAATTATTTTTCTTTGTATCTATTGTAAAGGATTACAAGTATCTGGGAGTGCACAATGACAATAAACTGGACTGGGCTGAGAACATTGATGCCCTCTACAGGAAAACACCAGAGCTGCCTCTATTTTCTGATGCGGCTGAGGTCCTTTAACGTCTGCCGGGCTATACTCAGGATGTTTTATGAGTCTGTGGTGGCCAGTGCTATCCTGTATGCTGTGGTGAGCTGGGGCAGCAGGCTGAGGGGAGCTGACACCAATAGACTAAACAGACTGATCTGCAGAGCCAGTGACGTTGTGGGGGTTAAGCTGGACTCTCTGACCGAGGTGGCAGAGAGGAGGACTCTGTCCAAGTTGCATGTCATCTTTGACATAGGGTCCCACCCACTTAATAATGTGCTGGTCAGCTTCAGGAGTTCTTTCAGCATGAGACTGATCCCACATCAGTGCACAACAGAGCACCACAGGAAACCATTCCTGCCTGTGGCCATCAGACTGTACAACTCCTCACTCTGAGTGTAACAAGGTTTACCCTGGACTTCCTCATTCAAGCAACAACAACATGAACTAATAATAACAAGTGCAATAATTACCTATAATTACCAGAGCCCAACCGATTTATCGGTTGGCCGATTAATCGGGCCGATTATGGCATGTCACCGATTATCGACATCGGCCATCATGTAGCCGATGTTTAAACATTTTATCCTGTGTGGAGATCCTATCGCTCCTTATCCTGTGTGTATGTATCTGGTTGCGTGCTGCTCTCTGCCCGAGTACCCGGCCCCTCCCCCTGCAGCCCCTCTCCCCCACTCCCACTCCCACTCAGCCGCTGAAGAAGAGGACAGTAGGAACGGCGACAGGAACAACTGTTTTACTTACTCCATGGTAAGCTGTGACTTTATAAACAATATAACTCTAAACTTTAGTGCTCCATGACAAAAACTGTTCTGGAGGAAACACACTGTGAAGACATGTCAGGACATGTTTGTTCACGGAAGTTTTAGAGAGAACATTACAGCGTTTTTATACCGTGTAAGTTGCTTTTTTGTGAAATAAACTATGACAAACACTCCTGTTCATTCACAAGTCCACCATTATCTAATATAAGACCATAATATGGCGTTTTAACGTTGTGTAAGTTGCATCTTTATTAAACAACGATATATGCAACTGTTAACTCCAATGTCCACCATTAAGATAATACTACTATACAGAGTCTCACAAGTATTTTGTAGTGATTTTATTCATTGCATGTTTTGAAAGCAGCTACATTATTACATAAAATCTAGTTCAGTCCCTGCATTAAATGGAAGATGGAACTTTTCAGAAGCTAGCAAATATGACTATTTGATTTTGCTTAGATGTTTTTGGGAATGAGCCTTCAAAAAACACATAATGTATTAGTTTAAAAACACCCCCATTAGCTTGTGTATTATCCCTTTCAGTTGAATGCAGCCACGTCTTTTATTTAAAAATTGTCAACTATAGTCAAACTTTGTGCTTATTACCAAAATGCACTAAAAACATGTTTTCATATTACACAGACAGAGGGGGAGAGTAAGGTGTGGAGACACTTCTCTAAGGACTTGTAGGCGTTGGATGCAACATCTGTGTGCCAGGGCTCCAGCACCAGCAAGACTAAAAAAGAAGACCAATTTCTTTACAGTTGGCCTATTTTATTTATCATTGTGTTTACAGTTTGCCTATTTATCAGTTGGTTTACAATCCTTATGTTGACAATTTTATAATTAAAGTTCCTTGTTTTAATTTTTTTGTGTTCTGCTCCTTTGTCTTGAATCACATTTTGGGTATTACAACAATTTGTATTCATGTACAGTATATACCCTGTGTATATCAATGTTCTTATTTCATGTATCAGCCGATAAATGATATATCGGCTATCTGCTTTTTTTTTTGCCCCAAATATCGGTATCGGCATCGGCCCCAAGAATCCCATATCGGTCGGGCTCTAATAATAACGTCAGTACTCTGTGCAATATCCTTAATTTATAATTTATTTATGTCAGTACTTGTGCAATATTCCATACCTATCTCATCATGTATATACCACACATTTTAGGTAGACTGTACATACTTAATGTTCTAGTCTATATTTAATTTTATTTGATATTTTTATGCTTAGATTTCAATTTTGGGTAAGACACTTATGCCTATACTTGACACTTGTGCTTGTACTTGTACTTTCTTATATTTCTAACACTTTCTGAATGGGAGTAACTGAATACTAAAAAAGCAATTTCCCCTAGGGGATCAATAAAGTATTCTCATTCTGATTCTGATTTCAAGTTTAAGAGGAGGAGCCACAAACAATCGTGATCCAAGAACAATCTGATAGTGAAGCCGTGATTCTTCCTCAGACAATAATCATACAGTTTAAATCCATAACCTTTGCAACATGTACATATTCGTGTATGCATTCATCAGTTACTACCATCAACACCTGACAAACAGCAGGTTTTAGCACTCCACATTGTCTCATATTTTCAGACCAGAAGTTGCAGCTTGGTTACTACTGCCATGCACATCTGATTAGATGTAACATACATTTGGTTAACTACTCTGACATGTGTCATGACAACAAAGGTAAATTCAATCCGAGCTAATTATCAGATATTGTCTCAAAATGGTCTAAACTGTGCTACCTTCAACACAAACCTACATTATATGTCTGCTGGATTTACCATCATCAGGATTCAACTCGCTCAGATTTTCAAACTGTCATGCCTCATGCAGCAGCTCCTCGCGATTGTCTCAGGATGATTTAGACTTCATGAAGTCCAAAGATTGAGGGGCTCAGACTCATGACTCTGCATGGACCCAGCATAGACTGGCGCTTGAGTCTGTGCTTCAGCAGAAAGACCCTGAGTTGAGATCAAATAATTGGAGTCTGTGAGACCTTTTAACAGAGCAAAAACTTCATCATACTGTTAAAATTAGTTTTGCAGAACCATCGGAGGTCAACTAATCTATTGATAAAGAAGAAAGAAACGTGGGAGCAAGAATGTATGGCACTGAAAACTAACAATATGAGGTGAGCTTTGGTTCCTCTCTCTGCCACTCATCACGACACTTTGTGCTCTCCCCTCTCCCGCATTAACCAGAATCATTTGAGCGGAAGTCAGCGTGTCACCTGCACATTTCTAATCACATTTCACAGACACTCAGAGGCTCTGAATCACAGAGCCTCTCCTTTCTTATTCCCCCTCTCTCTCTTGTTTATGAGAAACTGAGCTAATAGAGGAGCTATAATTGGTGTAATTGTGATCAAAGAGCAAAATAATGGATAATGTCTGAATGGTTGCAAAGGTCTCTGACTGTGATGAATGCCTCCAATTTTTCCTTCTACTTTGCAAGAGCACTCCTGCAGTGCCATTGTGTATTAGAGGAGCCACTGCCTTCAGTGCTCTNAATCTATTGATAAAGAAGAAAGAAACGTGGGAGCAAGAATGTATGGCACTGAAAACTAACAATATGAGGTGAGCTTTGGTTCCTCTCTCTGCCACTCATCACGACACTTTGTGCTCTCTCCTCTCCCGCATTAACCAGAATCATTTGAGCGGAAGTCAGCGTGTCACCTGCACATTTCTAATCACATTTCACAGACACTCAGAGGCTCTGAATCACAGAGCCTCTCCTTTCTTATTCCCCCTCTCTCTCTTGTTTATGAGAAACTGAGCTAATAGAGGAGCTATAATTGGTGTAATTGTGATCAAAGAGCAAAATAATGGATAATGTCTGAATGGTTGCAAAGGTCTCTGACTGTGATGAATGCCTCCAATTTTTCCTTCTACTTTGCAAGAGCACTCCTGCAGTGCCATTGTGTATTAGAGGAGCCACTGCCTTCAGTGCTCTGCTTCAGGAAGCAAAATCAATTTTTTTAACAGAAAATAGTAACAAAAAAAAAAAAAGGAAGAAAGAAAGAAAGAAAAAAGAAAGAGAAAGAGTTTGTAGAGGTCTGCTGGATAACAGGAAGTTACATCCTGCACACAAGTATAAAATAATACACTGGAGCACAGCATGATGCCAGACATTGTGAACGGATCTAAGACAGCTGCAGTGCAATATAGGAAAGTATCATGAGGGCAGGCCACATTTGGAGGACCAGGGCCTTTTTCACATAAAGTAAATGACTGTGCTACTGCAAACATCAGGAACCAACTGATGAACATTGTTTTGTTTTAAGGCTCCAGACTTACTGGACTCACAAGTTTCATTCCCTGAGCTTTTTCGCTTGAAGCTCCTAAACTAAGACTTTAGCTGGCTATAAAACAAACGAAAAGTGAGTCCACTGCCTCTTCATGACCTCCAAAAGAAAAGAAGGACGTGGTCTAGGATTGGAGCATCAAAGAGTAGTGGTTTCAACCTGATCACTCTGCAGTTAATCGGTGAACACTGCAGTTCAGGGACAGAGACATCGTCTCTCATTCAGAATGTCCAGGATTCCATACCAGCTCCTGCAGTCATATGCTGAAGTGCTCTTGAGCAAGACACTGAACCCCACATTGCTTCAACTATCAGTGAGGCTTGGCTGAGCATGAATGTGTTGGCTTGGACAAACAGTTCCCCGTAACCCGTTTAATCCCACCAGCAACATTGTTGCCGGCCATTTTTTATAACTTCTGTAAGCTCTAACAGTGATTTTTTTTCTGGCTTTAAATAACCAATGCAATTTTTTAAATAAAACAATCTTTTAATCTCAACATTTTCTCTGCAAAATAACTGCATGCATTTCTCTTCTTAGTTTGAAGAGGGCCACTGAACCATTCTCTGCAGAGAAAAGTAGCACCCAGTGCCATCAGCATGTGAATGTCATATGGATGGGTGATCAAGTCAGAAGCTGCTTGGGGGGACAAGATGAGTTTTTTAGGAGTACTGATCCTTTTACCATTCACCTGGATGCTGATCACC
Source organism: Thalassoma bifasciatum (assembly GCA_008086565.1). NCBI lineage: Eukaryota > Metazoa > Chordata > Actinopteri > Labriformes > Labridae > Thalassoma > Thalassoma bifasciatum. The sequence continues at coordinate 5,192 of RPOG01006438.1, read as the reverse complement.
CTGCAGCTGATCACCCTGAAGCTAATCACCCTGCAGCTAATCCCCCTGCAGCTGTTTGAGGCACATTAAACAAAAGTAAAAATTCGCTACAATTAGAATATTTAGAAAATTTAAAACTTAAAATAAATTTTCTCTCCTCTGGGAATTGACCTGACAAACTATACGCTTACCGTAAAGTACCGAATAACAGCCTGGTTCCCATTAACCGCTGGTTCCTAATTAACTGCTGGGTGGAGAAGTACATTTTGACAAATACCCGCCTGTTCCAAATAAACAAAGAGAGTAATTAATGTATTGCCTCTGCAAGTATTCCCCTTTTACGCGTTTGCTTTTAAAAAGGAAACTCGCATCAGTCACATTTGTCACATTGCTGCAGTGAAAAAATAAGATGTACAGCCATAACTTTAAACTGTCTGTTGTTAAATGTGCTCGTGAACACTCAGGAGAAGCTCTAAAGGTGTCACCTCAGTGAAAGTGAGAAGTCCATCTATAAGGAAATAAAAGGAGCACAAAAATACAAGACAAAAAAGTGTTCTGCAGGATGGCGCAACCAGTGGCACCATGAGTGGCATAGATTTCAGCACAGATAAAAAGTTTCCTGCTAGTGCTGGCAGGCTCATACATTTAGAGGTGTTTGATTGAATTAGTCATATTTTTCCTTTTTTGACTGAGCAAGATTTTTGTGATAAAAGGAATTAAACACCTGTCCCAAGTACTCACTTGGTCTCGCATAAACACCTGGTCTGCACCATTGACTGTATATAGAATGGACAGCGTGCTTCTACGATTTTGAAGCCAAAAAACCCCGTTTCTCTTGTCGCCATTGTGCAGCCAGAGTCTGCGCAGTAGAGAATTTCCGGTGGAGCAGAGGAAAAAAAAGAAATAAAAATATTTATTTCTTCTTCTTTAGAAGGTTTAGTCTCCTTTTGGCTCTTTTACCGAAGTTTCTTATATCCCTGATAAAAACTACTCACAAACGGCAGCTGTCATCTATCGTAAAACGAAACTTAGAATGCGGTTTTTAATGTCCAATAACTAATGAGAAACTAACTTCTCAGAAAAAAAAAACACCCGAACACAATGCAGCCAGATGACATCGTCATACTACCTTAGTGTAAAGATGAGAGAAATGTTTCTACGAGGTATCGTAATTTTTTAAAGTTTTCCCGGCTCATATCTGGAATACATGGGGAGGCGGGGCTTATGACCTATACTGCAGCCAGACACCAGGGGGCGGGGCTTATGACCTATACTGCAGCCAGACACCAGGGGGCGGGGCATCTGCTGGAGGCTTCAGTTTNACCATAGACTGTATAATGAGTGGACGTAACGACGTTCGGCTCAAACTGAAGCCTCCAGCAGATGCCCCGCCCCCTGGTGTCTGGCTGCAGTATAGGTCATAAGCCCCGCCCCCTGGTGTCTGGCTGCAGTATAGGTCATAAGCCCCGCCTCCCCATGTATTCCAGATATGAGCCGGGAAAACTTTAAAAAATTACGATACCTCGTAGAAACGTTTCTCTCATCTTTACACTAAGGTAGTATGACGATGTCATCTGGCTGCATGGTGTTCGGGTGTTTTTTTTTCTGAGAAGTTAGTTTCTCATTAGTTATTGAACGTTAAAAACCGTGTTATAAGTTTCGTTTTACAATAGTTGACAGCTGCCGTTCGTGAGTAGTTTTTATCGGGGATATAAGAAACTTCAGGAAAGAGCCAAAAGGAGACTAAACCTTCTGAAGAAGAAGAAATAAATATTTTCATTTCTCTTTTTTACTTGGCTCCACCGGAAATTCTCTGCTGCGCAGACTCTGGCTGCACAATGGCGGCTAGAGAAACGGGTTTTTTTGGCTTCTAAAACGTAGGAGGTGACAGGCGGAAGCACGCTGTCCATTCACTATAGTCAATGGTCTAGTTTAATGAAAGCACGAGCATTAGACAACTGACAACCTAAATTAAGATGTGTTTAGACAGAAGAACCCTGGGTCCCCCCAGACTCAGCCTTAGGCCCAATCCTACATCAAGAAAAAGACACAACAACTGTATTCCTAAAAGCATATATTTACCCCGCAGGATCAAAATGGTTGCTTGGCTATGCAGTCAGTCACTTGATGAACAGCACTTTTTTTTTGCTTTTGTTTTTATCACAAAGCCACCAACCACAAACCTGAAGTTTGTTGTTCTCTAAATAACCCAGAGAAATATTGAAATTACTTCCTGTTGCCTTCTGGTGTTTGGAAAAAAAAGTGCTCCTGTGCACAAACGTGTGCCTAGATCATGCATACAAACATCTAACAAACATATCTGTGATTCATAAATGTTTCATTACTTTAATTTTTTCTTTGCAAACAAATGTAGAACTTCGTCAGACCGTGCGCATGCACAAACAATGAATGCTTAGCCTCCCAAAACACTTAAAAACACACTCTTAAAGCATCACAATTAGGAACTACTTTCAGTAAAATAAAAAAAGCCTTAAATAGAATTCATTAATAAAAGCTTTGAATTGGCTGAATTTATTAAATAACCATGACACTGACACATTTTCACCCTCATCATACTTATTACATTGAATCTTAAATTAAATACTTAATTTATATTAAAAACATAATCATGTGCATATCAGAATATCACTTTTTTTTGTTAAAAATTGTCACTGCTCTGACAAATAGTGCCATAAATTTGTGCAAACTGAAAGAAGACGTAAAATAACTGGCTTTTCTTTGGACTTTAAACATTTTCTGAGTAAATGATGCACAGACCGCTTCACTGTTCATTCAGACTTATTAATTTGTTTGCAAAAATATCCAGCAGCTGTTTTGATATGTCATTTAAGTTTGAGATACCTGGTACGATCTCCCTCACAACAACAGGAGAGTCAGCTGATCATTTCTCACCTCACTGGTCAGGACGCGTGTCTGCTGATGAGACTCAGTGAAGAACCAGGAGAATGAGCTGTGTGGTTGACACTGATGGCTGATGGCTCCTCCTCCTGATGCACCAAACAGTTGTCCTTATATAGATGAATTGAGGCGTGGTTTATGCTGAGTTCAAAGTAACGGAGATGCGCCTGTCCAATTAGAATGATTCTGATTCATTAATATATGCACAGTGGTACGAACAAAAAAGGCTGGTATACGTGTGTCATCAATACAACAGTGACTTTGCGTATGTTCTTCCTTTATGTGGGGAGTACGAACATTGCTATGCATTTATTAGTAAATGAGGCCCATGGGGTTGATGTGATATGTCTTTTTTAAATAAAAAAAAAGTCTTGAGATGTTGTGATTTGGCACTGTAGAAGTCAAGGCTCATTGATTGACTGACTGATTGACTGCATGATTTATCAATACGGGATCAGGTTGCTCCCGGCATCTGCTTTGATGCACTTCCAACTGTTACTTTACACTGATTTGAAAACCTAAAGAAAATGTCTTGGGGGGTTCACCCGCCAACATGGAGGACGGCCTGTCACAGAGTCTCTCAGAACTGAAGCCAGCTCCTGACACATCTGTCATCATGAGAGCAGATGGGCCTGAGGTCAGGCCACCGCTGACCTGGGATCAGCCCACTCCGACCACAGAGAGCTGGGCTACCTTTAGGGACCACTGAGTCGTGCCCAACATTGAGTTTGAGTAAGGACACACACTCTCACACTCATATACACAGCACTTCATCTAAGGACTATTCAAACTTGATACACACACAGAAGTAGAAGCCAACACACCATCTGCCCTTCCTGTGTTTGAGATCCAAATCCCAGTAATCAGCAAAACACACAGAAGACCTCCAAACGAGCCCTTTGGATACACTGTCCCCTTAGAGAGGAATGCTAACGTGTGCACACACACGCATGCACGCACGTACGTGCACAAATACACACACCTCTGCACCAAGATCAGAAGGAGCTAGGTGGATGGGGTCAAGGAAAATTGTTCTTTTTTTTTTTTATTAAAAGTCGCAGAAGGAGAAAGACAGGTTTCTCACTTCTCCCTCCAAGCACCTGAATCACTACCCACCACCACCTTATCTTACTCTATTGCTCTCTTTCTTCTTCTTCTTCTTCTTTTTCTTCTTCTTCTTCTTCTTCTTCTTCTTCTTCTTCTTCTTCTTCTTCTTCTTCTCCTGTCCATTTAGAATGATTCTGATTCACTAATATATGCAAGGTGGTACGAACAAAAACGGCTGGTGCGCCATGAATCCGACGGTGATTTTGCATATTTTATCATTTCGTTAGGTAAGTAAGAACATTTCTACGCATTTATTCGTAAATGAGGCCCTTAGTCTGTACATCATTACTGTGTGTCTCTGTTTGGGCTTTTAATGCGGACCACAGGATTCTAATTTATTGAAGGATTTCATTTATTTTTTTCTGATTATCAGTGTTAGCAGGATTGTTCACTTTCTATACAGGTGCCATGTGAGTCTTGGAGTGGTTTTGGAGATCTTGGATTTTGAAGTGGCAGGTTTCTCAGATGTTTCTCAGAAGGTCTGTCTCTTGGCAGGAGCTGTTACTGAGAAAGGCCTTGTGGAGATGAGAATCAGCATCAGCTTGTGCTAAGTGAACCTGGAACTTAACAGACCTTTGATTGTGTGCAGAGTACTCATGCAGTGTAGTTCAGCCTCGCTCTCTTTCACTACCGTATTTTTATTAATGCAGTGATCCCCACCACAGAGTCATGTCTGTTATTATTTATGCTGTGATCTCCACTACAGAGTCATGCCTATTATTACAGCAGTGACATCTTGCTGGTGTCAGATCTACAATGAGCACATATTCCTCATAATTTTTTTTTTTCTTTTTAGACTTTAATCACTGTCAGTGTTTCTGCTCAGGTTTTAAAGATAGGCTTAAAGAAGATTTGTGCTTTTGTTGAAAGCATACCAGCTGTTTTGGTGCTGTATGTATGCATTCAAGGGTGATTTTACTGTCTGTAAGTGTTGCATGCACAGTTCTCTGTCTTTACATAACTGTCAAAAAACTGGAAGAAAAAAAAACCCGGGTTTCATTTTCAGTTTCAAATAATAGTCCTGTTCTTCCTTTCTGATTTTGAGGATCCTCTTATTGTAAAGATCAAACACCTTCAAAGCCTTTTCAGAGACCTGAAAAGGAAGGCGACTGTTTGTTAAGGTGTTATGATCCAAAGAGAAGGTAAATAATCCCTCTGGGCTGCTTCAATCCAAGACCACTGGTATC
>RPOG01006436.1:12497-23959 GCA_008086565.1 Thalassoma bifasciatum | reverse complement strand
GGGGGCGGGGCTTATGACCTATACTGCAGCCAGACACCAGGGGGCGGGGCTTATGACCTATACTGCAGCCAGACACCAGGGGGCAGGGCTTATGACCTATACTGCAGCCAGACACCAGGGGGCGGGGCTTATGACCTATACTGCAGCCAGACACCAGGGGGCGGGGCATCTGCTGGAGGCTTCAGTTTGAGCCGAACGTCGTTACTTCCACTCATTATACAGTCTATCATTTACTCACTGTGTCCATTCGGACCCGTTTACACCAAAGTAAGATAAACAAATAAGCACAATACAAGGGCTACAGTTGCAGTAACTTCCTTATGCGCACTGTTTGTATCTTTTTCCCCATTTTTTTAAAGAGTTAATCGGTGAATAATCGAATCTTCTGCTCGTGTCTTTAGATCCTTACGTTAAAGTGCAGCTGACTCTGGACAAGAGGAAGTGGAAGAAGAAGAAAACGACAGTGAAGAAGAAGACGCTGAGTCCGTATTATAACGAGTCGTTCAACTTCGACGTAACGTTTGAACAAATCCAGGTGAGTTCAGAGAGACGTCAAACGTAGAAGAAAATACAGAAATGTTCATTATTTAACCCTGTGGTGCAAAGTGGTCACTACAGTTACACCTATTTAAAACGTATTTACTCCTAAATTCAATGTTTCATGTGGTGGAAATTTAGATTCGCCTGTGTCAGGATATTTTTATTCTTCTTAGGACCTGAAAAAATGTTTTCAATTCTTTTTCGAAACATATATATTTAAAAAAAAAAAAGCTATAGACAAACATTTGAGGGTAAAACAGCGTAATAACTCTAAATTTTTCAGTGTTAAAATGGATGACAGAGAGTCAAAATGTTTTGCAAAGCATTAAAAAAAAAGATTATTCATGAAATTACCAAAAAAAAGAGAAAGGAAGTCAAACAAAAAAATAGTTATGTTTACATTGATTTCACTCTTTTTTATGTTGAATGTTCTGTTACGAAAATACGGAAGAGGATTAGGGCCACTGAGAAAAAAAAAATTCCAAAAAAAAAAAGTCAGAATTCTGACTTTTTTCTCAGAATTCTGACTTTAATCTCAGAATTCTCACTTTTTTTTTTTGGAATTTTTAAATCTAAAAAAAAAAAAAAGTCAGAATTCTGAGATTAAAGTCAGATTCTGAGTTTAAAGTCAGAATTCTGAGAAAAAAGTCAGAATTCTCACTTTTTTTTTGGAATTTTTAAAGCAAAAAAAAAAGTCAGAATTCTGAGTTCTGACTTTTTTCTCAGAATTCTGACTTTAAACTCAGAATTCCGCCTTTTTTTTATAGATTTTTTTTTTCTCAGTGGCCCTAGTCCTCTTCCGTACAAATATTTGAAGAAAAAAAATTGAAAACTTTTTTTCATGCCTTAAGACAAATAAAAACACTCAAAGGAAAAATCCAGACACTGGCTTCATAATTCATGCATCAAAGGGTTAAGGTAAAAAAAAAAAAAAAAAGGATGTCATCGTGATCTAAGTCTTTGCCGCTGTCGCCCTCAGAGGGTAAATCTCGTGATCTCCGTGTGGGACCACGACGCCGTGACCCGAAACGACACCATGGGGAAGATCTTCCTGGGCTGCGACGCCACGGGGAACCAGCTGAGACACTGGGCCGACATGTTGTCCAACCCGCGGCGCCCGGTCGCTCAGTGGCACAACCTGCTGTCGGCGCAGCAGGTCAACTCCACCCTGACGCTGAAAAACAAGATCCCGCTCTCCAATAAACTGCCCTTCTGACGGGAAACACACGTTTTTATATTTAACATCTGATTGTTTTGTATATCACATTAAACTCTTATATTTTAGTACTAACTTTAAAATTTGAACCACATTTTATTTTCAGTGTACGCACTTTCTTCTCCTCACATTAACTGTAAAACTCTCAAGATGTGTTCAGACTCGAAGAAAAATCTCCAGAATCATTTGTATTTGTTTCATTTAAGTTTTTTGTGAGAGAGGAATTAAACGCCTGATCTGCACAATGAATCAAACAAATAAAAACCCGGCTGTTATTTGGTATTTTACAGTGGTCTCACTGCCGCGCTCACTGCCGCGTTCATCATCCGTGATTTAAAATGAGAATCTCAGCACCAAATAGGTTATTCTTAAATGCTACCTCACATTCTCTGTAATCCCAGTGTTAACTTTCATGTAACAATCATCCCGAAGTGATGTTGTGGTCAAGGTCGAAATTTTTAACCCTCAAAATGTGTGAATTCGTTTTTTTGTTGCATGTGCAAAATCACAAGAAAGTTCCATTTGCCTTCGATCTGAACGAACGTCTCCTTCATTTCTTTGACTTAAAGCTGTAAATAAAGTGTGTTAAAAGGAACCCTGGCTACCAGAACGTCATTTTTCCTAAATGATCAATTTACCAGCTACATAAGAACAATAATAAAATCTCTCTAAATATCTTAGTTTGTATAAAATTTGAAAAAATATTTTCACCTGTAGGCCGCCATTGTTGTTTACGCCGCAATAACGTCTGGGTAGTGATGTCATATGGTTGCACCGGGCTGGATCTCATACAGGATCATATAAGTCCTGGAGCGGACTTCAGTGGTTTCCAGAGGAAGTTTTGTGGGTTTGTGTTGGAAAATAGTCGGCACAGCATTTGGCTTTAGTCTCCGTTTATAATGACCCACACCTGTCAGCTCTTTCATCAGCATGGGCCGGCTAAATGCAGCAAATGCTTCTGGGGAGAAGTGGCCAGAACATAGCCGCGGCTCCATGGGAAGTTGTTTACGCCCACAAGCCATTTCCCACAACTTCCTTCTTTTCTTGTCTTTTGGGAAGCTGTGCAGACTAACATCAGTCTCCTTGTTTCCTTTGGACTGAAAAGTGCAGTGACTTAGATCTCATAATCCTGACTTTTTCCCATGATTTTGACGTTTTTATCCCTCGAAAAAATCAGCATTTTGTCTCTGAATTTCAACTTTTTCATCTTAAATTATTGACATTTATCTCATATTAAAAACTTTTTTATCCTAAATTATTGACCACTTATCTTATAATTTTAACTTTCTTTTTTTTTATCTCCAATTTTTGACTTTTAACTCAAAATTTTGACTTTTTATCTTACAATTTTGTCTTTGTTTTCCCAAAAACTTGACATTTTGTCTCAGAATTTCAACTTTGATATCTCAGGTTATTGACCTTTCACCCAAAAGCAGCCACATGTGGCATTATTATGTTTTTTTTCCTCCTCAAACCTCGTGACTTACGGCGACTAGTAGTGAGTAAACGGCCAAATCCAGATGCTCGGCACCAAGCAACCAATCTACGTCATCAACCCAGAATGCATTGCTGCAGTAAAACAATGGCTGCGCCCGAAGGATAGAAACTGTGTTTTAAACTGTATTTTTTAAAAGAAAAACCAATTTGTTTTGTCTTTTAACAACAAATTCTAATTTGAGACAAACATTTAAGCAGATTCATGCCTGTTAGTCCTTACAGTCGGGGTTTGATCTGAATATTTTAGTTTTAACAAGTCTCCTAAGGAGTCAGAGTCACTCAGATCAATCAAGCTGAGCTCAGCAGCAGCAGGTGTGTGTGTGTGTGTGTTTGTGTGTGTGTGTGTGTGTGTGTGTGTGTTCCTGCTGCTTCAGACCTCCAGAGATCAGAGTTCATTACAGTTCCCCTGAGCTCTGCACTCAAACCGAGCTTTTATTCCCGCTCTGTGGACGCCTGACGCTGAGGTGAGATCTCATTTCACTTAGAGCCGGAGATTACTGTGTTTACACTAACCAAGCCCACACATCACACACCTGTTTATTTCTATTTATTAGAGGATTTGTTGTCAAAGTAAACATACTGACGGTCACGGAAAACAGTGGATAGAGCACCATCAATAGCCCAAAGCTACAACATGTGACCCCAAAACCTTTAGAGCTCCCCCTGCTGGATTATCCTTGCACTTTGAAATTACCAGTACGTTCAACCAATAATTAGATAGATAGATAGATAGATTTTGACTTTTATTGATTATTTTAGGTGTGTTCATCAGGGAAATTGTCAAATCCATCACAATTCACAGCACTGTACAAATACACAATAGGCAATCAAAAGAGTCAGCACTGTTAAAAATATAAAAAAATATATATAAAAAGGAAATAAAGTTACATATAAATAGAGCTTTAAGATGTATTCAAGTATGCTGTGTGTACCTGAGAGGGATTCTTTATGTGTATAACGACAGGAATATAATTATAATAATGTATGATATAAAATAAAATATATATAATGAAATAAAGATAATAATAGCAGTGATCATATAATAATAATAATAATAATGATAATAATAGTATAGGATAGTATAGCAATATAGGCAGTAATGATAACAATAATGATAATGTACAATCTCTTATTTACATAATACACTTGATATATATTATATTGCACATATTTCTGAATTATATCATTGTCGGCCTGAAAGTGCTCATGTTTTCTGTCTATAATGTTCTATAATATCATAAAGCTTAACTACCCTGATGTAAACAAGCACAGATGATAGATGGTTTAATGGGGCATGTTATAGTTTGTCAGTATGTTTATCAAGTAAATTAAGATGAAGTTATACAGACGTGAGCATGAATGCAGCCTCTGTGACATCACTAGTTTGTTTTTGAGGGTGAGTTTTTCAACCAATTGTCAGCAAGTTCAGGCAGACTGTATTGAAGCCTTCATAAGCTTTTTCACCCTCAAATGTTTGTCTATAACTTTTTTTAAAAAATACACATGTTTGGAAAAAAAAAGAAAACTATTTTTCAGGCTCTAAGAATAAAAATATCCTGACACAGGCTGATATGAATTTCCACATGAACCATTGAATTTAGGAGTAAATAACTTTTAAATAGGTGTCACTGTAGTGAACACTATGCACCACAGGGTGAAAACAGGATATGAAAATCATTGTATTGTTTTTATTTACGTTTCACACTATTTCAAAATGGATCATGGTTGTAAGATCTAGTGATTTAAGGAGTGAGGTGCTGATTAAATATGTATTTCTAATAAATTGTGTGACAATAACAGAGTATCTGGGTGTTGCCATCACCTCACTTCACTCCAAGGCCGAGGTTTCTTTGTGCGTCTTCTCTGCGGTGAATTACCCTCCTGCTTATTGACAGAGAGCGGCGGCCGTTACACTCACGCTTCATTATGAAGAGCGGTGACATCAGCAGGTCGGTGGGTTACCAGGAAACCTGGAGTGAGGCGCAGCCATCCAATTAAACACAAGAAGAAGAAGAAAAACACAGGCGCCTGATCAGAGNTGGTTGTAAGATCTAGTGATTTAAGGAGTGAGGTGCTGATTAAATATGTATTTCTAATAAATTGTGTGACAATAACAGAGTATCTGGGTGTTGCCATCACCTCACTTCACTCCAAGGCCGAGGTTTCTTTGTGCGTCTTCTCTGCGGTGAATTACCCTCCTGCTTATTGACAGAGAGCGGCGGCCGTTACACTCACGCTTCATTATGAAGAGCGGTGACATCAGCAGGTCGGTGGGTTACCAGGAAACCTGGAGTGAGGCGCAGCCATCCAATTAAACACAAGAAGAAGAAGAAAAACACAGGCGCCTGATCAGAGACCAGATGAGTGTTTCCAGACTCTGCTGCTGCTGCATCACACACACACACACACACACACACACACACACACACACACACACGCTGAGAAAACAGCCTGACAACTCACACAGCTGATCACACAGGTAAGCGCAATAAAACTGTTTGACATCCTTGTGCTGAAATTATGCAACTTATGTGTTAAAATTTGAGCTGTTTTTACAGGATTATGTAACTGGATTAGCAGCTGTTTCTTAACCAGACAACATTCATCAAACTACAGCTGAGAATTTTGTTTATTTTTTACAAAAGCATCAGAAAAATATTAAGGGAAGCTATCTTTTATTGTACACTTTATCTAAATGCAATAAATGTGCTTTTCTTGTTCCTAAATCTGTTCAGAGCTATAATATTATTGCACAGTGATGCCTCATTATTATTCCTATGTAAACACATTTCTCTCCATAATTATTATTATCTCCTCCAGAACAGCTGAAGTAACTGGAAAATGTGGGATTTTATCTTTGCAGATTTTAGATTGTGTGTCCAAATGTTCAGTATTTTGACGACTAAAAGATATTTTCTGGATTTTTCCCAAATGTAGTTGCACTGTAGACCAGCTGTTATGGGAGTACACTGATAGGCCACTCAAAAAGAGATATATAAACAAAAAAAACCTCAAGATATTTAATGTAACTGATCAGTAGAAAAAACTACCAGCGTAAACGTGTTGCTGTGTTTCCTGATTTAATCTTCCTCCACTAATACTGTTGTTTTCTTGACTTTATCAACCCCAGGGTCTTGTGAAATGGAAATATAGATTAAACATTTTCTGTTTGTGTGGCCATAAGTAAAGTTGAATTCCTGTTTTGTTTATTATCTGCCTGGTTAAAAAGAAAGTCGCCACCAGGATTCAACTTAACAAATAGGAACAAGCCTTCTATTGGATAATTACAGCACGGGTAATTATCGTTCAGCTGGCAACAAGTTATTGAACTCCAGCTTCTCATTTCTTAAACAACCATGGAGAAAAACTCATTCTGTGGTCGTAGAAAAGATGTTTAAGAAGGGTCAAATCATTGGCATCAAGCAGAGAAAAGAAAACATCGCCAGAAACGACTAAAATTGGGTTAAGATCTGTCCAACACATTATTAAAAACTGGAAGAACCATCGTCTTCCAGGGAGAAATGTGATCGGAAAATATCCTTGGCTAAATCAAATTGAAGAAAAACAACAGTAGAACTCAGGGCTATGTTTAATAGTGAAAGTAAGAGCATTTCCACACGCACAATGCAAAGGGAACTCAAAGGATAAGGATTTAACAGCTGTGTAGCTTTAAGAAAACCACTAATCAGTGAGGCTAACCGGAAAAAAAAAGTCTTCAGTTTGTTAGGGAGCATAAAGATTGGACTCTGGAGCAATGGAAGAAGGTCATGTGGTCTGATGAGTCCAGATTTACCCTGTTCCAGAGTGATGGGCGCATCAGGGTAAGAAGAGAGGCAGGTGAAGCGATGCACCCATCAAGCCTAGTGCCTACTGTACGAGCCTGTGGGGGCAGTGTTTTGACCTGAGGTTGCTTATTGAAGTATTTCAAACAATGTCACAATGCATGCTGTAATCTAAGGCGGTCCACCAAAATATTAGTGTGTGACCTTATTTTTGGTGGCATCACATTTTGCCATTCATGTGTATGGGGTTTCTCATAAAAGATATCTACTACATCATTCTTGATATCCAAAAATGGGAATTACGAATATCTGCAAATGAATTGTAAATATCTGTAATTCCAATTCAGAATATTCCTAAATACATTTTGACTGGGTAGAATTAGAATAGCAGATATCTCAACTTTAATGACCAGGTATGAACATACAAGGAATTTGCTTTGGTAGACGGTGCTCTCTTGTAAAGGTAATAGTAAGGCATAAAAAAGGGAAAATAATAATACTAAAAAAGAAATTTGCACATAGAATCTTATCCACAAGTATAAACACAAAAGAATAGCAAATAGACAAGACTAATATTTACAGGCTAAAAAAAACAAAACAAAGATAATAGTGTAGTGGAGAGTAGTGTAACAAAAACAATAAATAATGAACATTGCTGTTACATTAAATATATGTATATTAACAGTACTGTTCACCTCAATTCAAGATGTGCACGATTCATTTTTCGGATATCCAAAATGTGAGTAACAAATATCCATAATTCAACTTTTAGATATCTAAAATGACATAGTGGATATCTAAAATGAGAAACCCCATATACATTTCATCTAGTCAAAGTGACGTTGTAGATATCTGAAATTACATTTGTGGGCAGGCAGAATATATTTATGAATATCTGAAATGTTCTTTTTGACTGGGCATAATTGAATTACAGGTATCTTGGAGCAAGCCTCAAGTGGCCAAACAAGGAACTGCATTAATTTACGTTGACTTCATCTTTTAACACCAATGTGGAGTTCTTTTTCCCCCGAAGCTTAGTCTTACAGGTAGATTTTCGTCTAATATGTAACAAAATCCTGCACAGTTTCACCTTAATCAAACACTTAAGCCACTGATAAAAATTATATGATTCAAAGATCGTAATTTGGTGGCTGTGTGGCTGATATATTTCACCCTAAGTGTTTCGCATTACCTGACAGGCAGCGCTCAGGGCGGAATAATGCATCACCGCTCGTACCGCATTCGCCTCATCATGGTTGTGATGATGCTGCTGGACTAATGAAGATGTGGCTAGATAGCAGCTATCTAGTCACTTTACCTCTACATTTATGGAGATACTCGGGTGTTTAACACCTAAGTTAACCCGCTGAGGAGCGCAGGATGCGGCGGGAGCTGACGTTAAAACGTGACGCGCTGCTGGAGCCGCAGAGAAGCAGTGGGCAGCGGGTAGAGACGCTAACTAGCAGCGGTTAGCTCACTCGCGTCCTAGCGGTTTTTTATATCACTTTCTTCATACGCCTATTATATAATGTAGAGTATTAAATTTTCCGTGGCTTGACTTGAATTATTTTGTCGACAATTGCAGCTTTAATAGAATGACTCACACACAGTTAAGTGGTTAAGTTAGTGAGGTGATGCGGCTAACTTAGCCGTTAGCTGCAGTGACGCGGTGCGGAGCTGCTGCGCGCGTCTGCGAAGATCCGTTAGTGCAACAAATTCACTCATCTTCTCAGCAGTTATTGATTCTCGTTAAGTTTTCAAGCTTCAACTGTGCTGTTGTTTTCGTGAAAGTCATGATAGAGACTCAGTGAAGGAGAAAAGTTGTTGAAAAGTGGCGCCACCGGCTTCGTGCGAATCTGCCGCGTGTGGTAGAAAATGAATGGGGGCGAATTCTCCACCGCGTCAGTTCGCTTTCGTCGTCCGCGCACTGTTCGCGCCGCGCTGCCGCTGCTGAAGTGATGCGTGTTCTCGTCCCATGGAGCTGAAGAAGATTTGTTCGGTTCACCGAAGATGACGGAGCGTCTGAGCCGGTTTCTGTGCCTCTGTCAGCAGGAGGCGGATCATGGAGGCCGAGGAGGACTGGAACAAAAACCCGAGTGCGCACAGACTGCTGGATAAAAAGGTGTCCTGCAAACACTATGGAAGAAACGGTGAGATTGATGATTTCCACGTCACTTCCACCTCATGAACTCACTTCACTGTCTGTGGATTTAATGCAGGGTCATTTCTGTTTTTACAGGTATAGTGAAAACTCTTCATAGCCTGTTGAAAACCCAGAACACACTTCAGATTCAGTCCATCACCCGCTCAGAATGTGCTGGTAAGTCAGATCCTCCACTAATATAATTATGTTATTATTTAAGGTGACCATGTGTAAAACCCTAAAGTGCACCCCCTATATGGCCCTGCAAAAATACCCAAATATGCTCAAAGACAACAAAGTAGCTTCATGACACAAACATTTATCTAAACACTCCTTTTCTACTTGAAGTGAACATTTTCTATAACGCAAACTGCCCATGAAGTCAAAATTTTGAGATGAAAAGTCACATTTCGACATTTTTATCTCAAAAGTTTGACATATAGTCTCATAATTTTGACATTTTATCTCAAAATTTAGACATTTGATCACAAATTGTAGACTTGTGATCCCAGAATTTCTACATTTTATCTTTAAAGTTTGATTAATTGTTCCAAAATTTTGAGGTTTTATCTGAAAATTCACAATTTTGACTTTTTATTTGGAGTTCAGCTCAAAAATTCAACTTTTTATGACAGAATTTTTACTGTTTACCTGAATATTTTAACTCATCTCAACGTTTTGACTCTTTATCTCAAAATTCCAGCTTTTGTTTTGAACATTTGGGCTATTTATCTCAGAACTTTGACCTTTTTATTGTAAAATCTTGAGTTTTTCCCCCACATTATTTGGACGTCGTCTCAAAATTTCAACTTGTGATCCCAGAATCTTGACTGTGTACCTCAATATTTCACTCATCTGGAAAATTTGACTTTTGTTCCATGTGATTTGACACAATCTCAAAATTTCTACTTTCCCCCAAAATATTGACATTGTATCTCAATACTTGGACTTATTATTTCAATATTTTGACTTTTGTGTGACATAATTTTGACTTTATCTTTAAACATCGACTTTTCATCTTAGAATTTTGGCTTTTTATCTCAACGTTTTGTCCCTTACTCTCAAACTCTTACTCCTTGCCGCAAAATGTCTACTTACATCTGAAAAATTTGACTTAATACCCGTAATAACAATAATAATAATAATAAAATGAACAAAGCCAAATTTTCAATTTTACTTTTATAGACAAGTGGATATGGGCTTCCATAATAATTGCTCCCCTATGCTTGAATAAAAAGAAAAAGAAATATATTTATCTTGTGCAAAAATATGAATAATTCTTCAAAATCTAAGTTTAAGTTAGGATGGGAAATAGCAGCATTTACTGATGCTTCTCTGTCTCTCTGTGTCTCTCTCTGTGTTTTCCAGGCTCGTGTCCAAACCTGATGATGAGTAGAAGCGAACACACCGATGCGAGGCCCGTCCCCGTGGCCCTCACCCCCCAGCTCCCCCCTCGGACTCACCGGCCGCTCTGCATGTCGATCTCCTCAGACAGCAGCGGACGCTTCAGGGCGCTGGAGACGCAGGAGTGGAAGAACAACCTCAAAGCTCAGGTGTGTTCACACAACACGTCATCAGCAGTTTAACTTTTCTCTTTTTTAAAGTTTTATTTTAGGGCAGTTCCAGGACGAGTTAATGAGCCTGTAGGAATAAATAAAAAATGTGCTGTATGGCCCTTTTCTACTGACTCCCCTTGGCCCTACTCTACTCTCCTCTACTCGGTTTGTGTTGTGTTTCCATTAGCCCGGTACTACGCGTCAGACGCCAGTTTTTAGTACCTACTCTACCCTGGTTCTAAGAGAGTAAAGCTGATACTAAAAGGTGACGTAGACGGACTGCCGGTCACTCATTGGTCAGAGAATGTCGTCTCTGCAGCTTCTGACTCTGAACGAATCACTTACAAGAGGCAAAGGAATAAGTCAGCGACGGGTTTTTAATGACATTTAAACCTGACGGCACAGAACCAGACTGAATGAAGACAAAATACAGCCCTAAAATGCTCCTTCATGATTCCTAAAGAAGTTAAAAGTCCTTTTTAAAGCAAAAAGAAGTTAACAGCAAAGATAGTTGGCTTTAAAGAGTCTTTTAAATTAAATCAAAGTTGGTCGGTGCAGGAGCGATCTGTCTGCCACGAGAGTCTTTAAGCACCAATCAGTCCATTAATCCACAGGGAACCAAAAAGGAAAACCAGTTCAAAGAAGAATGATTGATCAACAACAAATCTCTGCTATACCAGGCCCAAAAATCAAAAATTAAAGTGATCTCACTGGATCCAGGGAAGAGT
>RPOG01006436.1:0-10106 GCA_008086565.1 Thalassoma bifasciatum | reverse complement strand
GATGTCAGGAAGCAGCTCCTTCGTTTTCCTCCGCGTGCAGCAGCACCAGGCTGTTGTTTACCTCCGTTGTCATGACGACCCACACTGAGCGGCTGTATTACTTTAATGAAATCTTTTTAAAGCTTTTTTTTTTCCTTTAAAGACCACGGTGGCACATATGTTAGTACAAAATGATGTTTGTGTGGCGTTATAGATGAACATGCACGCACTTCTGCGCAGCACTTTAGCGCAGCTGTGTTATAAGATCCACGCCCACCGTGAGTCTGTAGTCGGGCTAGAGGAAAAGAACCAAACCCAGTAGAGACGAGTAGAGTAGAGCTGGGATTGTATAGTGGAAAAGCGCCATTAGTCACATGTTGGGCTGAGCAATTAACTGCAACACTGATATTAGTGAACCCTCCTCATCCAAAGAGCCACATTTTTCTATGATGCAAACATAAAAAAATGTTAAGAAGCCCATTCTGAAAATTCAAAGATCAAAAATGAAAAACTGGCTTTGTTGACGTCTAAACTTTTAGATGTATTTCCCCTCAAAATTTGGAATTTTTATCTAAAAATTTGGACAATTGATCTGAAGTTTCGCCTTCTTTTCTCATAAATTTCCTTTTGATCCAAAAAAATTTGACTTTCCTCTACAACATTGATTTTTTTTTCTCATATTTTTGACATTTTATCTCAAAATTTCTACTTTTTATTTTACAACTTTGACCTATTTCAAAATTTTGACTCTTCTCTCAAAATATTAACTTTTTTACAGTGTTGACATTATTTAAAAATTTAATCTGTCTATTCTGCAAATTTTGACTTTGTATCTGAAAAATTTGATTTTTCTGTAAAACATTGACTTTTCTCTCATATTGTTGACATTTTATCCCAGAATTTTGACGTTCGATCTCAAAATTTGGACTTTTAATCTAAGAATTTTGACTTTTGACATTTATCATAAAGTTTTGACTTTTTCTCCCAACATTTTTGACTTTTTAAAGGTTGATAATTTTTCCAAGAATTTTGACATTTTGTCTTAAAATTGGATTTTCCCCACAATATTTGGACTTTATCTCAGAATTGTAACATTTTTTCCCAGGAATTCTGACTGTTTACTGCAATATTTTGACTTATTACGAGACTTTGACTTGTCTTGAAAGTTTCATTAATAATCCCAGACTTTTGACTTTTTATCTTAAAATTTTGACACATCTCAAAATTTCTACTTTTATCTATTTTATCACATTTCAGAAAGGTAAACCCAGATATTATATGGACTCATTTTTTATAGAGTAAATTATTTCAAGCCCTTATTTAAGATTTTTTTTGTGGATTTTTTTTTGTTCATTCTTAACAAAAATCCTACTTTTCTCCTGCATGTTTGTGTTTTTTTAAAATTCAAAATGAGGATCATTTTTAAAAATGTATCCCCATTAACAGTTGATGTGAACATCAAATAAAACTGAACCTAAAAATAATGAATCACAGTTTCAAATTAGTGAAAAATAACCACAGTCAGATTATTTTTGGACGTGGTTGATTCCCGGTCCCGTGTGTTTCAGATGGAGCAGGCTCACAGCGCTGGAGCCGCCAGCAGCACCGGCTCTCTGGAGCGAGCGTCTCTCTTCTGCGCCTCGGCGTCCACCACGGCGTCCAGCTCCGGCCTCTCCAGCCCGGTGGAGATCCTCAACAAGAGCAAATCCTCCAGCCGCTTCTCTCTCTTCTCTCCGCCCTGGAACAGCAGCTCCGAGTCCGACTCCAACCCTCCGTCTCGCTCCGGCTCCAAGAAGCTGCGCAACTACAGCCGCAGAGCCGCCACCGGGCCCGCCGGCGCCCGAGGGCCCGACACGCCGGAGCCCAAAGCCGGCGGGCCCGAACACTTCCAGTACTCCGAGCCCGTCATCTCCAAAGTCACAGACTACATCTACGTCGGCAACCTGAACGCCGCGTACAACGGGCGCACGCTGTGCCGCAACAACATAGACAGCATCATCGACATGAGCAGCGTGCCGCCGCTGGGCCCGGGGTCGGAGTCGGAGTAGGGGACGTGCACGAGGGCGCCGCGGGCGGTGTCGACCAGGGCGGAGTTTCACCTGTAGCTTCTGCACGGCTCGCGAGACCCGCTCCCGGGGCGGGACTTCGTCGCGACGAAGCTCCTGTAGTTGCTCACGTAGCTGCGGAGGCGCCCCTTCTCCTTCGCGCAGGACCACGACTGTCGAGACGGCTTCTCTCTGGCGCCGACGTGCATCATCCAGTACCTGATGGTGAAACAGAACATGAGGCTCATCGCCGCCTACGAGCTGCTGCGAGCCAAATACCCCGTCAACATCAGGGAGTGTCACCAGGACGTGCTGGTCAGCCTGGAGCGGGCGCTGCGGCCCGGCGGGAACGTCGACCCCGAGTGCTTCAAACAGGCCATCTCTCGCAGAGTGGCGTGGACCTGACTCGCTTTCCCATCAGGCTTTGCTGCTCCTGCTGCTCCTAAAGACACCAAAGGCAGCTGTGACTCCTCACCTGGATGATTCTCCTCACTTCAGTTCAGTGGTTGTGAAAGTTTTTCCTCTTCAAACCTGTAAATGTGACGCGGCTGTTCCGGCTGTTCCGCCCTCCCCCCTCCCCCCTCCCCCCTCCGGACAGGAGATGCAATAGCTCTCAGTGTAAACAGCTTCTTGGTATCACAGTGTCGTGGTGTTGGCTGTGTAGTTGAATAAAGGACGAAGTCAAGACACGGTACGAGAAAGTCACCACAAAAATAAATTAGTCCCCTTAAAGAATTGACCTCTTGAGTCCTCTAATAACTACAGTCAGGTTAGGTCCTCCCTCCCCCCCCCCAAATGAGTAAAGTAGTCGGACCCAGACTTTACGTAGAAACACTCGACCTACCAGATTTTTACGAGCCCTACGTGCTTTACCAATCGATCTAACAGAGATCAAGTTAGGGCTGAACCATTTTAGAAAAAAATCTAAGTGCGATTTTTCTGGCAGATTCAGTGATTTCAATTCAATTCAATTTCACAATTTACAGTACCATTTATAAACTTAACAGAAAATTACATCAAACCATTGAAACATCATTGTGAAAAGGCAGATGACATTCTTATAAAAGTCCATTGAAACGTTTAACTTGCAAGACAAAAAGTATGAATGAAAAACTTTTTAAAAGTTTTTTTTCTGCCCTATATGGTAAAAATTCTGAGAAAACAAGTCAAATTAATGAGATGAGATGTTTTATTGTATACTTTATCTTAATAAATGTGACGTATTATCTCAAAATTGAATGTCTAATGTAAATATTTGGATTTTATTATCTCAAATTTTGACCTTATGTATATTTAAAAGTTCTGACTTACTTCCCCTTTCAATGTAAAAGTCTTGACTTTATCAAGAAATTCTGACTTTTTTTCTCAATATTATGACTTTGTCTCAAAGTTTTGAATTTTTATCACATTATTTTGCTTGATATTCAACTTTTTTTCCCCAAAATTTAACATTTCATCTCAAAATTTTTTACTGAATTCTCATAATTCTGGCTACTTTTTCCTCAGAATTTTGGGTTTTATATCAAAATTATGCCTTTTTTTCCCCACAGAATCTTTTACTCTAATGTCAGGATAAAAACTGAAGGTCAGAATTGTTTTGGAGTTTTAGGTAAAAGGTCAATATTTGAAGATAGAAAGTGGAAAGTTTGAGAAGTGAAGACAAAATTCTGAGAAAAAAAGTCAAAATTTTGAGATAAGAGTCCAAATTTTAAGAAATCAATTTAACATCATGTGAAAAAAAAGTCTAAACTTTCACGTTTAAGATCAAAATTTTGAGATAAAGACTAAAGTCTGAGATAAAAAGTCAAAATTTTTGGATAAAACCTCAACATTTCTAATTAAAGACTATATTTTAGATAAAAATGGAGAAATTTTGATATAAAAAGTCAAAATTCTAAGTCAAAATTATGAGAAATAAAGACAACATTATTAAATAAAAGGCATAATTTTGAGGGAAAAAAAGCTTTTGAGATGAATTGTAGAATTTTTTACCTTAAAATACAATTCTTTTATGTCTAAACTGGACTTTTTTAATCGTATTTTTATTTATAACGACTGAAAAAAGAGCTATTTTTGACTCTTTACTTAAAGAAAAAAAGTAGTGCAAAATATCTGAGATAAAAAGTCAAAATTTTCTGATAAAACCTCAACATTTTGAAATTAAGACAATATTTGAAAAAAAAAAAAAAAAAAGGGGAATTGTTGATTTAAATAGAGGGAGAAAAAAAAGAGCTTTTCAGATGAATAATTGAATTTCTGACCTTAAAATAAAGTTCTTTTATGTCTAAACCGGACTTTTTAATTTTATTTTGTAGTTATAACGACTGAAGAATAAAAAAAGCATCTTTGACTCTTAACTTTTTAAAATAATGTGGTGCAAAGCATCCAAGTTAAAAAAGATAAATAAAATACAAAATTGAAAGAAATCAAAGTTGAATAAGTTATAATAAGAAAAAGAAATCAACAATCGCCAAAGTGCAGCAAAAAACAATCACACACACGTGTTTCAGTATAAAACTGTTAGGAAAATTCCTTTTTTCCCTGGGATTGTTGAATTTTGTTTTTCACTTATTTAATTTTGTTTTTTTTAATTGTTTTGTATTTTATTTATCTTTTTTAACATAGAACAATTATTTTGCTCTCAATTGTTTTTAAACTTGAAGAGTCAAAGATGGCTTTTTCTTCTTAAAACTAAAAATATGATTAAAAACTCCAGTTTAAAAATAATAAGAGTCGTATTTAAAGTTCAGACTCAGTGGAGATGTTTGACTAAGGGTTTAAGAAAAGTCAAAAATTGGTTATTTATCTCAAAATCTTCTTTTTTTTTTTCAAAATTCAGCCTTTTATCTTCTAATATTGTCTCTATTTCTCATAGAATTTTATACTTTTTATATCAAAATTTCTGTTTTTTATCTCAAATGTTGCCTTTATTTCAACATTTTGATGCTTAATCTAAAAAATTTGACTTTTTATCTCAGACATTTGCCTTTATCTTAAAATTTTGACCCTTAATGTGAAAGTTTAGACTTTTTTCACATAATGTTGGATTAATTACATAAAATTTGTTTTGTTTTATTTCAAAACATTGACTTTTTGTCTCAGAATTTTGTCTTTATTTTTCAAAATTTCCACTTTTCAACTTAAAATACTGACCTTTTTATCTATAAGTTAAAAACAACCGTTGCGTTCATTTTCATCCTTACATCACAGTAAAAACTTTTGATGTTTTGATGTAATTCTCTGTCGGACATTGGAAAAACTTTACTAAAGCTTGATTTAAATAAAAGTGTAAATTGAATTGAGATCGCAATATGATCGATGTCTGAAATTGCAATTTGCGATTAGAAAACGATAAATTGTTCAGCCCTAATTTGAAATATAGGTATTTGCAGGAAGGCTCTGCTGATGACAAACCGACAGAAAATGAAACCCTGAATTTGTGGTTTCCAGTTCCTCCTCACAGCTCTGATGTTGATGAAACACATTTCCGCTGTTATCTGAGAAAAAGCTTTTAAATCCCTTCATAGTGGCACATTTAACTCTAAAAATAAGCTATTTTTAATCAGTGTGTGGGTGGAGGACGGCTCGTGTGCTCTATATTTGCTTTGTTTTTCTCATTACCCTGGAAAAGCTTCTGGAATATTATCGTTAATAAAACCTGATGCAGAATTTAAAAACACGACACAGCTGCTGATGAAGATGCGTTTCAGAAATCACCAGAGCTGTTTTCCAAACCTCCTACTACACTAGTGATGCCTCCTACTTCGGCTGAAATTCAGTTTGTAGTATCAGTTTGTGAAAACTCGGTAGATCTGTAGTAAACTACAAGTTCCCGGATGTTTCTACTGATCCGGTAAAATTTCTCAGTCTGTAACGGACCAGTCTACCTGGCGTACTGTTTCCCAAGAGGGTTAAGATCTTTAAAAACGTGTCCTTGTCTCCTCTTGACTCTCTGGCCTTGTCTCTGTTCCTCTTCTCTGGCCTCATCTTTGGTTCTCTTCTCTGGCCTCTTCTCTGTTTTTCTTCTCTGGCCTCATCCCTGTTTCACTTCTCTGTCCTTGTCTCTGTTTTTCTTCTCTGGCCTCATCTCTGTTGTTCTTCTCTGGCCTCATCTCTGTTTTTCTTCTCTGGCCTCATCTCTGTTTTTCTTCTCTCTCCTCTTCTCTGGCCTCATCTCTGTTTTTCTTCTCTCTCCTCTTCTCTGGCCTCATCTCTGTTGTTCTTCTCTGCCCTCTTCTGTTTTTCTTCTCTTTCCTCTTCTCTGGCCTCGTCTCAGTTTTTCTTCTCTGGCCTCATCTTTGGTTCTCTTCTCTGGCCTGGTCTCTGTTTTTCTTCTTTCCTCATCTCTGGCCTCATCCCTGTTTCACTTCTCTGTCCTTGTCTCTGTTTTTCTTCTCTGGCCTCATCTCTGTTGTTCTTCTCTGCCTTCTTCTCTGGCCTTGTCTCTGTTTTTCTTCTCTTTCCTCTTCTCTGGCCTCATCTCTGTTGTTCTTCTCTGTTTTTCTTCTTTCCTCTTCTCTGGCCTCATCTCTGGCCTCATCCCTGTTTCACTTCTCTGTCCTCGTCTCTGTTTTTCTTCTCTGGCTCATCTCTGTTGTTCTTCTCTGGCCTCGTCTATGTTTTTCTTCTCTGGCCTCATCTCTGTTGTTCTTCTCTGGCCTCCCCGGTTTTCCTTCTCTTTCCTCTTCTCTGGCCTCATCTCTGTTTTTCTTCTCTTGTCCTTTTTTCCTCTTCTCTTGTCCTTCTTTCCTCTTCTCTGGCCTCATCCCTGTTGCTCTTCTCTGGCCTCACCTCTGTTTCTCTTCTCTGGCCATCCAGCGTCTGGCCTCCCCCCACGCCAGGTAGACTGGTCCGTTGCAGACTGAGAAAATTACTGTTTCCCACAATGCACGGCGCTAATGGCGTTTGTCAGTTTGGGGGCGCTCAGGTTGAGGTGAATTACTGACACCTACTGGAATAAATCAGCTCAACTACAACACAACAACAAAAATGTGAAACGGTCCCAGAGATTAAAAGTGAAGTGACAGGAAAGAAACAGCAGTAAATCTGCTCACTTCATCATGAAAGAGCTGTTTACTTTTACCAAATTCATAAAAGCCCCTAAATCATTTATCACTTTTTATTTTACACTAACAGCCTACGTGGGTAATGAGGACGCAGTTTTTCCACCAGCTGGAAAAATAAAAAGTCAGTTTGTTTCAGATTTATTTTCAATACACGATAACTTTTGGTGCAAGATAAAAAATCAAATATGGCGATTTTGCTGTAATAAACTTTTATACCTTTACAAATTTAATAAAATCAGGACTTTTATCTCTCCCTGAATTTGTTGTTTTTCTAAATGAATCAAAATTGTTCCTTGAACCACTAAAAATAATAAAAAAAACATAAAAATTCTCAAAAAAATTACAACTTCCTTCACATGCTTAATTTCATTTATTTATTTTCCTTTGTATCTCATTGACATCTAATTTAACATATCTACTTTTATTGCTCCTGTAACTTCTCCACTGATTGATGTGGTGAATTAATGACTGAAATGTACTCATGGATTATTTATGATAAAGTTAAATATTAGAAAAAAAAACCATCAGGTCCACTTCCTGAAACAGAAATCCAGAGTAGTATACGACTAAACAGGTCCAACAAAACAGTCACACTACATACTACATGTGGAAGTAGTCTACTGTAGTAGGTAGTAGGCGGTTTGGAAAACAGCCTCTGTGTTTTATCTTTAACCTGTTTTTCCTTCACAGTCCGGTTCGTGACACGGTGGTGACGAACGATCGCTGGGGCTACGGCTCCATCTGCGCTCACGGAGGTTACTACACCTGCTCCGACCGCTACCTGCCGGGTCACCTGCTCCAACACAAGTGGGAAAACTGCATGACCATCGACAAAAAGTCGTGGGGCTACAGGAGAAACGCTCCCCTCAGCGACTATCTCTCCATCGAGCAGCTCGTAGCGGTGAGACCTGAAAAATGCTGCTTTTATTCTAAGATAATTCAAAGCAGCACTGTGTGTAAAATACTGACAAATTTTATTCATTAACAATAACTTTGTCCAATTTTTACAATTTTTGCATGAATATCAGTGTAAATTATAGTGATTGGTTCATAGATTGATCAAAGAAATTTTTTAAGTCATCGCGCTCTGATTCAGCTTCTCTGGCTTTTCATCCTTTTATGAAAGATACCAAAACTAAAAGTGTCCTAATTACTTTTGAAAAAACAGATCCCTGCAATTAAACGCTCTGATAAACAAACCTACAGAAGCACATTTTTCACCAGTTACAGAATAAGAATAAAAACTTGGCTTTTTTGAGATGTTTTTGGCCCATATGGTGTCAGAATTATGAAAGAAAAAGTTAAACTTTTGAGATACAAAAGTCAAAATTGTGAGATAAAAAGCCAAAATATGTGATAAAAAAGTAAAAATTTTGAGATACAAAAGTAAAATTTGTGAGACACAAAAGTCAAAATTTTGAGATACAAAACTCAAAATTGTTAGATAAAAACAAATAATTTGAGAAAAAAGTCAAAATTGTGAGACACAAAAGTCAAAATTTTAGATAAAAATAAAAAATTTGAGAAAAAGTCAAAATTTTGAGATACAAAAGTCAAAATTGTGAGATAAAAATAAAAAGTTGAGAAAAAGTCAAAATTTTGAGATACAAAAGTCAAAATTTGAGATACAAAAGTCAAAATTTTGAGGTACAAAACTCAAAATTTTAGATAAAAATAAAAATTTGAGAAAAAAGTCAAAATTTTGAGATACAAAAGTAAAAATTGTGAGATAAAAAGCCAAAATATGTGACAAAAAGTAAAAATTTTGAGATACAAAAGTCAAAATTTTGAGATACCAAAGTCAACATTTTAGATAAAAATAAAAATTTGAGTAAAGGCTAAATTTTGAGAAACAAAAGTAAAAATTTGAAATAAAAATACAGATTTGAGAAAAAAAAAGTTAAATGTCCAGATAAAAAGTCAAAATTTTTAGACTTATTTTGAGTTTAGAGGACATTATGAGAAAAAAAATCATAGTTTTGAGATAAAAGGTCAAAATTTTGAGTAAAAAAGTTGGAATTATGAGATTAAAGGTCAAAACTCATGAAATGAAAAGACAAAATTTGAGCTCAAAAGTCAAAATTATAGGAAACTCAGTCAAAAATTGAGACAAAAAGTCAAAATAATGCAAAATAATGGAAACACAAACTACTGTTGTCTTTAATAATCAAACCCAGCCTATAAACCCCTTGGAAACTCATTTATCAGTTCCACTTATTTTTTTCAGGGAAATCTACATTTTTCTGTTATTTTGGTTGATAAATGTCAAAAAGTCATTGATAAACTCACATCTTGTTTTTCCAGTCTCAATCTGTGATATATTCTCAGTTTATTAAATCATTTTTCAAAGCTGGTATGAAATGCTGCCCTCTAGTGGATCAGATCTGCAGCTCAGAGTTAAAATTCAGCCTCTGTAACTGTGACGTGTGTTTTTTCAGACTTTAGTAGAAACCGTGTCCTGTGGAGGAAACCTGCTCATGAACGTCGGCCCCACGCGTGACGGACGCATCGCTCCGATCTACGAGGAGCGACTGAGACAGATGGGTCAGTGGCTGAAGGTGAACGGAGACGCCATTTACAACACGACAGCGTGGCGGGTTCAGAACGACACTGCTACTCCAAACGTCTGGTTAGTTCTTACTTTGGTTTCTACTTTAAAACTGCAGAGATTTAAAAAGAACACAATACCTGCTGTAAATGATGACGTTTAGACAGATTTTCTTTGTTACTCTTCATCAAATTTACTATTTTTTAACATTAACGAAGCAAAAATGAATGTGATCAGATTAAAAAGCTGATTATTTTCCCATTAACTGAGCAATATTTCCTTCCATCATGAATTGAGTATTTCATCACATGTATTTCTTTATTCTATGAAACCTGTGTTATTTGAACACATCTTTAAACTATTAAAATATAACATGTTTTTTTGTGTTTTGGTTCCTCAAACTCCCAAAATGTCAGGTGGTGCAACCGTCCTGACAAGTATCCACAGTAATTAAACTCTAAAAATTGA
>RPOG01006435.1:0-16842 GCA_008086565.1 Thalassoma bifasciatum | reverse complement strand
GCAACCAAATATATGAAAATATATTTATATGTTCCTGTTATTTTTTCTGTGTGAAATTATTGGCAAGTATCTCTCAAGTGTCTGTAGTGACTCATACATTTTCATTTTGTGTGTTTCATTTCTTTTATTTGTGAATAAGATAAATAATTTGATGTTAAAATAACATTTCACATTATTACATTGGTTGTACCACCTGACATGGAAATTGTTCCAGTCACCAATGAAGTGAAAAAACCTTTTTTATCAGTATTTCAGAGAAATCTACAAACTTTTCCACTTGGTCACAAATGTCATTTGGGCTCCTCTGGCTGATGCAGTTTCCTGTTTCCTGTTTTATTCTCTTCACTTTAAAATAAAAGTCTAATGTTACGGTTGCACCACCCTGACATTTGACAAGGTGAAAATTAGGGGACAAAAGTTTTTTAAATTTCTCAACAGCTTTAAAATTCTTTTTATTTGCAAAGAATGTTTTATTTAAAAAGGTTCAAGCATAAAATAATGCCACTGTGTTTTTAATTTCAATTTACAATAATTGTCATTCAATTTTTAGAGTTTAATTACTGTGGATACTTGTCAGGACGGTTGCACCACCTGACATTTTGGGGGTTTGAGGAACCAAAACACAAAAAAAACATGTTATATTTTAATAGTTTAAATATGTGTTCAAATAACACAGGTTTCATAGAATAAAGAAATACATGTGATGAAATACTCAATTCATGATGGAAGGAAATATTGCTCTTGGACACAAAAAAAGGGACGTCACGTCATTGACCCATATAAAGAAAACTGAGATTAACAGGTTAAAACTTAGTGAGCCGAATATGTGCCTATGCTTTAACTTTTATATGCCCTCTCGAGTGCCAAAGCACTGACAAATATTATATTTTATTAACACGGAATGTTTGCAAGAGCTCAACAAAGTTACAATGTCATGGACTAAGTCCCAAAGTGTCTGCTCTGTGAAAAGATGAGAAGAAATTTGTTCATTTTCACAGGGGTTATAGAGAAGTATCTTCTGTACATATTAAATAAAATGTTTGATGGTCAGGCTTCATCTGTGTATTATAGTGCATTTTGAGTGAAGAAGACTTAAAAGAGTCAATCCAATAAAAACAATCACAGTGAGCTTGATTTTGGATATCTATATTTATTTAATTTGTTATATGTCAGATCTCAGGAGGGAAATATTGCCTTGTTTTTACCTATTCAGTATGTAGTTCAATGTTACTTGTATGAAAGAACAAGAGCATTTTTTTTTTCAAGTGTGTCAGTTTGCAAAACCTCATAGATAACTACCACACCACAACAATGAATTGAACAATGCAGTCATTGTTAGGTTTCATTTACTTGACTGAAATCAAGATCACTGCTGTTGCTCCACCTTCACTGAATGCATGCATAGTCCTTTGACCACAGGAAACACTTGCTGTCAGGGATAAGAAATAATAATTATAATAATACCTTCAATTTATTAAGTGCCTCTTATGGAACCCAAACGTGAGCTTTGAGGTGAGACTTGAAACTGTCCAGAGTCGGGGAGTTATGGATTTCGATGGGGAGAGAGTTCCAGAGGGTGGGGGCATCCACACAGAACTCTGTCCCTGAAAGTTTTGAGTTTGGTCTGAGGGATTTTTTTTTTTTTTTACTGTTTATTTGATGTGGATATTACAATAACATTGGACAAACCAGATGCTTTGTTTGAGTATCTTAGCACAGGTACTAATTCCCAATACTTGTCCACAGGAGGCTGTTAAAATGATAAAGTAATTGAAATAGTGAGAGAAAGTAGAGAAGAAAAGGAAGAGAGAAGAAGGAGAAAAAAAACAGTGTATCATAATAGTATAGTATTTTTAAAACTGCTTTTAAATGTATTGCATGGTTTTGTTTTGTCTTGTTTTTCATTTTTACAGGTTCTTATTATTGTTATCATTACTGTGTTGTTTTACTTGATGTTTTTAATGTTTGTGAAGCGTCTTTGAGTGTTTAGAAAAGCGCTCTGTAAATAAAATGTATTATTATTATCATTATTGTTATTATTATATTACAGAAAAAAAATAAAAGCAGTTGTTGAGAATACACATAGAGTGAGGAGGTTTCTGCATGATTTGGTGCCTGAAATAGCATACAAAGGAGCAACTTCATGTGAAAAAAGGTAATGCTAGATAGGATGAATTTCAGGCTGGATGAAGCTCTCTATCATGTTTTTACTTTGTGTACATGATTGTATGTGTAGTTAGACACATGCTCTTATTGGACCAATATTTTCAAAATTCAATGTTTACAGTATGTTTAGTACAGAGTAATGGGCTGCATTTGTACTGTGTGTGTAGGTGTGTGCATTGTGCATTGCTTAACATGTTGCATATATTTTTTGTGCTGTTTTATAAAAGTGTATCAAGTCTACTGTTTGATCATGATTTGAGGCTTGAATCGTTGCTAACTTTTGTAAAAAATAATGTACCATGTTGTTTTTTTGTACTGTATAGTGTGCACAACCAGCAGAATATTTTTCTCCTCTACTTTCAGTTTCAGTTTTTGTCTTATGATGAGGAGCAGCCACCTTCAAGTGACGTGTGCTCAGAGAGGAAGAGGCTATTAACAATCTACAAACAGCCATTCATACTTCATGTATAGCATGGTACTGAAAGTGTATGAAACATATAGAGTGCAGGGCATTTTAATGACTTCTAGAACAGGGGTTCCCAAACTTTTCCGCCTGTGACCCCCAAAATAGCAGCGTTAGGGACTGGTGACCCCCTGCTGTGGTACAACACTAATGGGACAATCCAAAAACAGACAAAAACCAACAAAACCCTCCCTGAGGATACTTAATTTAACTGATCGATAGAAAATTTACTGACTAATGTGCACTTTGCTGAGTTCACGGCATCAAACTTGAACAAAGAAATGTGAAAAACAGATAAAACATTTTCTGTTTGCATAATTTTATATTACCTTTCACCCCAATTTTTGCTTTTATTCCCACAATAATGGATAAAATATTCATGAAATGTTCATAGTTTTTGGATTTCCCTATCAATGTCTCGCGACCCCCCAAAGGGTCCCGACCCCCACTTTGGGAACCACTGTTGTAGAAAGCCAAATTTGACTTAGTGGACTTGTAGCTCAGGATGGATAGGTACAGAGGTTCAACACTTGAAGAAATGGCTTCACATTAACACAAAACCTCGCACCAAAGGCACTGGTGAAGTCATTTTTTTATTGCGGAGTTGAAAGGGTTAAAAAATGTCATATAACTGAGGTGACTGCACAGCTGCAGATAGTTAAGTTCACATTTTGAGGCCGTAATGTGCATCCCACCCCACCTCAGAGAAGAAGTGCGTTACACCCACTTTGTTCTCCCTCTTCTTCTTCTTCTTCTGTGTGATTTATCTCACTGTGCTGCACACTTAAAGAGAAAAAAAAGAGGCCTGAGCTGCTTCGTCTGCTGTTCTCAGAGCAGTGCACTTATTTCTCAGCTCACTCCGCTTTGTCCTGCAAGTTTCTGCAGCAGTAATTTCCCAAATGGTCTCATTCTTAACTATGGCTTTCCAAAAATACACCACATATACATTTCACACTGGTAGGCAGGAGAACCACACAGAGAGGCTGTTTCCCGCTGCATTACCTGGAGACTCAGGAGACACCAGAGCTAACAACCAGAGCATTGTTTCTCTACAAACAGAGAATTCAAAGAACAATTGAACACAGGAAATTATTGTATTTGTGTCTTGGAGGTCTGGTGTAGAAAAAACTGCTCATATATGTACTGCAATGTATAAAACTGGAAACAATAACGTGTGGGATTAAAAACATGTTAGATGCAACAAAAAGCTGAGAGTGGTGCCTTTATGAGCCACACATTTCACATACAGCTCTGAAATATCTCAAGGCTCTTGGGACATTATTCAGTAAAAATATAATAACTCTGTTGTGAGCTTTTTGTCCCTCTAATGTTTGATAATAATCATTCTCCACCTCTGAACAAGAACTCACTACACTGAGAAAAACAAATCTGAGGAGAAGTAAATTTAACTTAATTGAATCCTTGAAATCAACAATAGAAATTCAAGTTAGTGTCTTTACACAAATATATCTAGTATTGAGGTCAAAACTATCTGTTCAAAATACAAGACAGTGTGAAGGTTGTTTTTTTGGAACATGAATAATTCAAGTAATGTGAGGCAATCTTTTTGAGTTCATCCACACAACAGGAGATGATCTTGTTACATTTCATTTGGTATTTCTGGAACCGGAAACGGAACTTAATTCCATACCACTCATTGTTACCATGAATGAGGAGGGCACACAGTGGACATGAGAGCTTGCTGTACATAGATGAATCACACGGGTGCCACAAGCTGGCCATTGCTGGTGTGGACTGGATGCTAATGCACTACAGTATAGACCTGCTGCCTACATTACATGGAGTGAACCTGTTGTCTATGCTGCATGGCATAGATGGGCTACACCCAACAGTGTAGACCGGCAACCACTCATGCTTCATGTTGATGATGTAATTCAGCTGATATTACTCAAAACTGCATGAATAACATCAAAAGATGAAGTCATTCACCCAAGGTTAGTTTTTCTTATTCAACTTGACAAAAATAAATTCACTTTACTTAGATTCATGTAAGAAAAAAAAAAAAATGGTTTAGACAAAAAGTAATCTTGCTTAAGCAACATAAATAAACGATGTAAAAAATTGACTTAATTTCCTTAAGTGGATCTACAAGAAAATTTTTATTAGTGTACAAGTTAGTGAAACAGAGAGTATAATGTGCTTACATCACAAGGGATGATTTTTAAGTGTGTGAACTCACAGGGCACAGAACTGTTCGACTTTTAGCTCAGTTATGAGAATGATCAATATACGGCTGTGATGAATTTTTATTGGTCAAAGACCCGTCAACTCTGTAACTCACTGTGCAAATCTGTCTTAACTTTTCATCTTAGAGCCTCTTTTTGAAAGGAGTAAGCAATGAAAAGAATTCAGTCAATATCCCATGAAACATCACACTCAATTCATACGAAGAAAACTAACCAATGGCTATAATACTGTAGAATCTTCTACACCACAGATCAAGTCAAAAGTTTGGATTTAAAGTTGAAAAAAAAGATTTCTTGGTTTTTGAAGACAGCCTCGAGTGGACACTGCAGGAACTGCAGTTTTTGTCACTTAAGCATTCGTGTCTTATTTGTTTTTCTGCCTGTTAGCGTCTAAATAGCAGAGAATTAAAACCAGCTCATGAGAAATGAAGCGTTGAAAGGTGTTCAGACTGTGTGATGCACATTTTTCAGCATTATAGTAACGTTCAAAGTCAACAGTCATTATATTGTTTCTTCACATATTTTTTTGTCTTCTCAAGCATAAAAACTGGTGAGATATTTGCAGACTCCTGAGGTTTTGGATAGCTAGCATAGCAGTAAATATAACAAGACGATGTACTGTATTGAAACTCTAATAATGGGAAGTTTGGCTCTTTTCAGAGAGCTGGCTCTTTTGGCTCGGCTCCCAAGGAAGAGCCGGCTGTTTTGATTCCCAAACGATTCTTGACTTCGGATCTTTTGTAGCCTTATTTTTTAGCTTAAATTTGAAAAAAAAAATCTTTCTTGTGTCGAAAACTCTTTTACATACAGTGTTTTTATTAAAAGCCTGATTTTGTGCATTTATTCTGTTACAAAATCATTCTTACTTTTGTTTAGTATTTCAAACTGTAGTAATCAAACTTTTACTGCACAAATGAACAAAAAACTGCAAAAATATCCACAGAACAGAAGTCAACTCAAATAAACAGAACCAGAACCAAACTCAGACAAACTATTAATGTTCTCAGCATAGTTTGGCTTTGATCAGATGCCTCAGTTTGGTTGGGCTGATCTGATTCTTTTCTCAGTGAGTATTTGCCTTTTCTTTTAGAAGACTCTTTCAGAAGGAACAGATGTAGCCACGACACACAGCCTCCCCTCCATCACCTTCACCAAACGTGGTAAAACTAACCTGCCACCAGCTCAGTGTGAGCACTGTGCGAGATAAGAAGCGAAAGGAAAAATCTGAGAGCCGGCTCTCTCTCAATGTGACCCAGCTCTTCCGAATTACTATAAAGCAGACACATCACTAGTAAACTCAGTTAAACAGGGAAAATTCTGCAGCCTGGTCAACAGAGAGATTATTTCTTCTCCTGATAGATCCACATAATTAACATAACGTAACTTAAATAACTTCCTCTCCAGATTACAACATGATTTCCATTTCTATGTCTTGCCTGTCACTGAACACACAGACATGATCTCTGCGCCAATGACTCAGTGAAATGGACTCATGAAAAGACTTTTCTGTGCTGAGCTGCAGTTACACTTACAGCTAATCTGTGGTCTTATTGGACTATTCCATCAACTAATTTTAAAGTTTTATTGTGAAACTCAAATTTCACATAAAGCTCCATAACTGGTTTGTGAACAGTCTATTTAAATGTTATTTTTCCTTTTCTTGTTTTGCTGTTCTTGCTCATTCTGAGAAGTGTCTTAATCCAATGAGTGGTTTGGTGTCAGAATTAATTTTCTTCTCTCTGTACATTGAATCAAATTGTATTAGACAGCTAATGCTTCGTCACAGCTCTGAATAATCACATTACTGTGCTGTGGCTGCTGCAGCTCCGATCCTGTGCTCTGAACAGTTTATAAAGTCTAACCACTCAGACTGCAAACAAGTTCCTCTCTTTGTATCCATGCAGACTTTTGTTTTTGTGGCTGCTTCAGCTCATCTTCACCTTGATGAATTTTTCCTTTACAGCAACATTTTCATAAACCTCACAAGTTATTGGACTGTCAGTAAAATGAGACTGAGATGCTTTATTGCATCTCTTTTGCTTATTTGACCTTAGTTTTGCAGGATCCATAGCTGTGGATACAGAGACATGTTATGACCCATGGTGTCAGTAAATTAACACTTTGACTGTAATTGCTGTCATTTATTCAAATTAGGGGTCTGCAACCTTTGCTATTAAAAGAGCAGTTTTTCATCATCCTCCACAAGATAACAAGTGTCTGGACCTGTAGCATATTTTATTTCATTTGGGAATAACTTTTACCATATTCATGTTGCACCTAATCTAAGGGGCACAGATTGAATAAAAGAATTGTCTTCAAAGTTTATAGTCCACCGTGTCAAATTTGCATGTGAAAAACAGTAAACAACTGGCAGCAGGGTTGCCATTATGTTACTGTAAAATAAACATTTTTTCTTACTGTAACAGACATTTACCGTGTGACCATGAGTGAGGAGGGCACACAGTGGACATGAGACCCTTCTGTATGTGGGCGTATCACATAGGTCACACAGACTGCCTTTGCCCTTGTATAGAATGGCTGTCCATGCTCCTCTGCTTAGACCAGTTGTCCACGGCATAGACTGGATGTCAAGGATATCGCTGAATAATGGTATCTTCTTCTGTAAAACTCTAAATGAAAAGTCCTCTGAAAACATTCTATGAGCAGTACACCAGATTACTGTCTATGACTATGACTTGAAGGGAAATACAACCGGTTCACACTGTGGAGCACAGACAGTTTGTCTACACCACAAAGTGCAGATAGCCATGTGGCGTAGACAGCGACTGTCACCCATTTGATTCATCCATGTACAGCAGTGTCTCATGTCCACTGTGTGCCCTCCTCAGTCGTGGTTATGCCAACTCTTCCACAAGAACGCTATTTCACTGTGATTTGAAACTTTAGCATACCGTTATGGGTCTTGTTGTTTTTGCTTCAAATTTACCGCACCACAATGCATTTCTGACAACAGTACAAACCCGTTTTACATAAAAACAGTACATAACTGCTGAAAAGTAGCTGTAATTTAACGGCAATTCCTCACGGTGTACTCATACACATTCAGTCATAAGCATAAAATCTTCTGTAATGATCCAATGCATTTTATTTTTGTTAAAATAACTGTTGTTTTGGAAGTGACATCACTATTAAGGATGAAGCCATACTGTCGATGAGGTACTTCATTGACAGTGGCATCATGATTTTTTTTTTTCTGTATCTAAACTTTTAACATGTTTTTATAGTCATTTAATCAGTACCTCATTAGAAAGTGACATACAAAAGAAGATTTTCTATATATTCACTTAAATAGCATCTCAATTAGTATCTTGTGACAAAATAGATCACAGCATGACATTAGTACTGTGAACACTTGTTTTTTAGAATATGATTTTCATCGTGGGACAGCAACTTGAACAGATTCTGTATCTTATCTGAATTTGTTTTTACCATGACTAACTTTCTGTTTGTTTAGCACTTTGTGTAACAGTCTAAAGTAGATTATGAATGTACTTTGACTGGTCTTAATGCTAGAAATCTGGGTTTAAACTGACTTTAAACAGTCTTAAGTAGGTTATGATTGTACTTTTACTGGTCTTAATGCTAGAAATCTGAGTTTAAACCAATTTTAAACAGTCTAAAGTAGGTTTTGAATGTACTTTGACTGGTCTCAATGCTAGAAACCTGAGTTTAAACCAATTTTAAACAGTCTAAAGTAGGTTATCATGTTGAAGCAGGTAAACACACTGATACAGGTGGTTAGATGCTGCTTTGCTGTACTTTTGATCGTTCAACATTGCAGGCAGTTATGTACATTAGTTTCCTAAGACAGTAGCCTCCTGTGCTTCTGTGTGCACAGCTCACGCTTCTCACATTGCACCCCTCACAAGAGATTTCTGCAGGAATTATGACTTCTAAAACTGGTTATAAATAACCTACTGTGTCTATCTATAATTGCGGTAATGGTAAAATCGATTCGTCTTGACAACCCTAACTGAGAATAAGCACTTATGAAATTACATCCCGAACATGTACCCTGGTTTCATTAGACCACAGTTTGAGGTGTGGTGCTCTAAAACCACTATGAGTGGCTGTGAGATCAGTTTGTCAGGTGATGTCATCAAACCCAGAGAGACAGCGAACACCTGTCTGATAAACGGAGCAAAGTAGGAGGATAGTCAATGCAGCCTCCATATGAATCCTCTGTCTTTACTTTCACCTGAGTTGCACGATCAGACAGCTTAGCAGCATCACTTTTCTGTCCACGGGTGATTACCTGAGCAGGCTGACCGGCAGCAGAGTGACAGGGCCCGGCCCCTGAGCCGAGGGGAGGGGTGGAGGGGTGGGGGGATCAGGGCTTAGAGGGAGGCTGCTGCGCCTATAGCCTACAGTAATCCTGGATCACAGAGTTAGCTCCGTTAGCTTCTCCCACTCACTGTGGGGATTAGAGACACTGAGCTGACCACTCTGATGAAACACTTGCAATATCTGGGGACTGACAGACACCTGGCAGAGGGACAGGTTACTCAGAGGGTGAGGGGGGGAGAGAGAGGGGGAGGGGGGAGAGATCTGTATTCGCTGACAGCGCTAATGTAGACGTCCGCTGTGACTTTCCAATGAAACTTCAGATCATGGCAGTTTAATTAACATTATTTCCACGTGGACATGAGCTTATACGACACTCTATAGTCAGACTATGCTGCTTAAGTTATCTGGAATGAATTTATGAAGTATTTATATCTGTGATTGCTGTTAAAAAATGTTTTCCAGCACAATTCAGAGGACGAAAGACTTCTTTAAATCCCTGATTTCATGATTTTATAAAAATCAAACATCATTGTAGCAAAACATCAGAGCAGGAAGTGAATCCATGTATTGAGGAATATTACATAGCTGCTCAAATTAGACCCCTAGTAAGTTGGTGTAATCCATACTATGTTGTCAAATGGAAGGACTTGGAATTAATACAATTTGATAACCCAGCACAGTCTATATTAGGGATCGTCAGGACCTGGAGAAAGCTAACCAATGGACCAAGGTAACACTCGGAGTTTGGAGAAAAACCTGCAGGAGGTTTGAACCGGAGAAAAATGCAAAAATATTGAAATGGGTGGCATATGACCCAGAATTTAAACCTGCTTCTCTTGATAAACGTTTCCTTCAGTGGGTGAATAAGGGCATAACAGCTTATTGTACTATAACTTCCGAAAGAGCCTTGAAACCCTTCTCTCATCTTTCACATACATATAATCTTCTTCAGATATCTCCAGGTAAGGGACTACTTTGACAAAGAAATCAAACTAATTGAGGATTACGTCCTGTTGGGTCTAAGCACCCAACTGGCTATCAGCTGCTGTGGGTGTCGAAAGAAGCTCCAAGGCACAGATTCTTAGTTAAGGCATTTGCAAAAGGGAAGTCTGATCAGAGGTGCATCCAGCACCCTGACTCCCATCAGCTCCGCCGACTTCCCCGTTGTTCAGCTCTTTATTCACAGAGAAATCATCATATGGGCGTGATCGTATAGTCATTAGTCATGTACAAACCAGAAGTTCACAGGCAGAACATATTTGAATGGACATCATGTAACCACATTCTGTAAACAGCTGATACCTACTTTCTGCATGAGCAGTCTGTCCTTGACGTCAGAATGATAACATAGATTACAAGCATGGCAGTACAGCATCACTCTAACACGTCCCTAATTTGGTCAGCATATTTATTGATGCCTATAAAACTAAAAATAATAAACATCTCATATAACGGATCTATAAAAGCTTGCAAAATTCTAAAAACCACTCTACTCTCTATATTAAACAGAGGTGGGACAGGGAGTCTGGCCTGGAGATATCTGAGGAAGATTGGTATGAAATTTGGGAGGGACAGGCTAGGACCACCAACTCTAGATCATGGTGAGAAGTCTGCTGGAAATGCACAATACGCTATTTTATCACCCCTAAGATGTCTTTTAAACAACAAGCCTCTCAAGGTCTTGATGAATGTTGGAGAAAATGTGGTGCATCTATGGCAGATGATTTTCATGTATTTTGGGCCTGCCCTCTAATCCTTTCTTACTGGCAAGAGTTTGCAAAAGAATTGAGAAACATTTTTGGAATTGAAATTGAAGCTTGCTTTGTCACCTTATATCTTTGTAAAACACCAGCTGGTCTCAAATCTCAGGACAGATATCTTTATAAAATCATCTTGGCTGCAAGTAGAAAAGCCATCACACGCAATCCACCAACAAAACAAGACTGGACTGCAATCGTAAATGAAATATACATTATGGAAAAACTCACCTTCTTCATAAGACTACGGGCTGATGACTGGGCAAAATACTGGAAAAAATGGAACTCTTATATCAACACTTGTAACCCCTCTTCAGTATAGATGATATACAATGCTATGTACTATTGATTGGCTTTAAACAACCACCCTTATATTTCATTTTGTTGTATTTTATTTTATGTTTTGTAAACCTGAAATTAAAATAAAAAGAAAGTTTAAAAAAAAAGAGCAGGAAGTGAAGGTTTCTGAAGTAAGAGGAGAGACATTGCTATAAAATACAACTCTAAATTCAATGGAGTTAAGACATTGTGTAAAATGTAAACAAAAACAGAATCTAATGATCTGAAAATCCTCATTAGCCTATATTCAATCAAACACACTTCAAAGACAAGATATTTAATGTTCAAACTGAAAAACTTGATTGGTTTTTGCAAATGTTAACTCATTTTTAGTTGCTCCTAAAAAGCTGGGACATGGGCAACAAAAATCTGGTAAAGTTGATGAATGCTGAAAAAAACAGCTGTTTGGATCATTCCACAGGTGAACAGGTTCATTGGAAACAGGTGAGTGTCATGATTGGGTATAAAAGGAGCATCCCCAAAAGACTCACTCACCACTTTGTCAACACCAGCAAGAAAAAAAAATAGTCCAACAGTTTAAGAATTTTTTTCAACTTTCAATTGCAAGAAATTT
Organism: Thalassoma bifasciatum; assembly: GCA_008086565.1. NCBI lineage: Eukaryota > Metazoa > Chordata > Actinopteri > Labriformes > Labridae > Thalassoma > Thalassoma bifasciatum. Next base: position 5,028 of record RPOG01006435.1, on the reverse strand, counting down.
TGGGATTTTATGATCTACGGTCGGCTGCACGGTGGCGCAGTGGGTAGCGCAGCAGCCTCACAGCAAGAAGGTCGCCGGTTCGATTCCCCATTCGGGCATGGTTGGCCTTTCTGTGTGGAGTTTGCATGTTCTCCCCGTGCATGCTTGGTCTCTCCGGGTACTCCTGCTTCCTCCCACAGACCAAAAACATGCCCACGTTGGGTGAACTGATTATTCTAAATTGCCCGTAGGTGTGAGTGTGTGCGTGAATCATTGTTTGTCTACATGTCAGCCCTGCGATTGACTGGCGACCAATCCAGGGTGTACCCCACCTCTCGCCCAATGACAGCTGGGATAGGCTCTTGCCACCTGCGACACTGAATAGCAGGATAGACGGTTAAGAAAATGGATGGATGGATGATCTACAGTCCATAATATCACCAAAAGATTCAGAGAATCTGGAGAAATCGCTCCACATTATATTGAATGCCCATGACCTTTGACCCCTCAGGAGGCACTGCATGGAAAACCAACCATAGTTGTGTAAAGGATCTTACCACGTGGGCTCAGGAACACTTCAGAAAACCATTGTCAGTTAACACAGTTCATCACTACATCTACAAGTGACAGTTCAAACTCTACCATGCAAAGACAAAGCCATACATCAACAACATCCAGAAACGCTGCTATCAACGGCTTCTCTGGGCCTGAGCTCATTTGAAATGGACTGAGACAAAGTGGAAAAGTCTGCTGTGGTCTGATGAGTCCACATTTCAAACTCTTTCTGGAAATCATGGACGTGGTGTCCTCAGGGCTAAAGAGGAAAAGGACAATCTGGATTGTTCAAAGTTCAAAAGCCAGCATCTGTACTGGCAGCATTAATGCTGAAAGCTTCATCCAGGTTTTGGAGCAACACATGCTGCCATTCAAGCAATGTCTTTCCTGATTATTTCAGCAAGACAATGAAACCAAGACACATTCTGCACTGGTTACAACAGTGTGGCTTCGTAGTAAGAGAGTGCAGCTACTAGACTGACCTGCCTGCAGTTCAGACCTGTCGCCCATTGAAAATGTGTGGAACATTATGAAGCATAATATACAACAACAGAGACCTCGGACTGTTGATCAACTGAAGTCGTACATCAACAAGAATGTGAAAGAATTCCAGCTCCAAAACTTCAACAATTAGTGTCCTCGCTTCACAAACACTTACTGAGTTTTGTTCGAAGGAAAGGTGACGTAACACTGTAGCAAATATGTGTTATATCAGTTTGAACAATAAGTATCTTCTCTTTGTAGTGTATCTAATATAAGTTAAACAGGATTTGCAAATTATTATATTCTGTTTTTATTCATACTTAACACAACGTCCTAACTTCATAGGAACTGGGCTTGTAAAACAGGACAGGAAACCCAACAGACAAAACCAAACTAAAATGTGTAACAATAACATAAATGACAAGTGAAACGTAAATGACATGAAACAAATCCACCTCCCTGACAGGCTGTGCAAACACTGTTGTCACACTTTTCAAGTTTTTCATTTTGCAGACACAAAATAGATCCCAAATTGTATTTGTACAAGATGACAGGAAATAGAGGAAATGTATTTCTGTCCACAGGATTCAGTTATTTTCAGACCAGTACTCAAACTCTCACCAGGCTGAACAACACACAGATAGAAAGTCTCACTCGAGAAGCAAACATGGACTGAATGTTCATTTTATTTTTATTTTTGTTTTAATCCAGAGGAAATAAATCCCTACACTGAGCTGAGGACTAAGATGTGTGACAGTAAAGGAGCACACTAGAGTATGATGACCACAAACTCACATTTTTAATGACCTCTCCCTTAACCAATGACGCCATCGTACACCACTGCACCACAAAGACTGTCAATGACTTCAGAAGGCGTCCTGTCAGCGCTCCCTCACCAGCGTGTCACCCTTAATAAGCCTCCGCGCCTGCTCGGCCTGAAATCTGAGCAACTGTTGACAACATGCAAAGCTGCAGAAAAAGTGTCAGGAAAACAAATTCAATATAGAGAGCGATTATTATTCATGAGGAGAGGCGGCCTCGGCTCGCTGAGAGAGATGAGTTCCAGCACGACCGCTGCATGACAACTTCACCCTGCAGGCCTCGCTCCTGTGTGTGTTAGCATGTGAGGACAGTCACTGTGGAGGCACAGAGCTGCAGAGGGCGCCGTGCGACGTCCTCAGAGTCCAGCTTTAATCATCAAAGTAAGGCTCCTTTCGTACATGCTCAAACTGTCCTGACATTGTCCAGGTGAGGTGAGCTGCATGTTTAGATCCTGAAAACCAATCACGTTTAAGCTGCAGGATTCTCCTCTCAGGTGTTGAGGCTCCTACACGTCAATAAATCAAATCAGAAAAAGGAAGAGAAATGTATTTTCTTTGTTGCAAAACAGTATCGCATCAATCGAGTAACCTACTTTGATCCACTTATGAAACATCAAAACTACTGATGCTGAGATTTTAATTGGATATTTAACGCAAAATACAACCTTTATCCTTCTTTTTCATTGAAAACATGACTGAAAGTGCATTTTAAAACCAGAAAAGCTTTGATAGAATTACAATGAAAAAAATCTATTTCTCAAGGGTTCTCAATTATGGGATCAATTCTGATGAATTTTACAATTTCTGCTCTTGCTTTGAACAAAATGGGCAGTGATTTCACTTTAAAAATGTTGATTGAGATGAGTGGATGTGTCTGATCTGGAAGATGTCTGGTGAGAGAGGACGATGTTTCTCTGCTCTGGAGTAAAAGACTGAAGCCAGATTAAACCTCTCACCCACAAACAGAAGGTGCTGCTTTCTATTACTTCTTCCAGTCTTTGCCTTTAAATGTGAAATCCAAGAACAAATAGTGACAACAAAAACAATTTCCCATGCTAATTTTTTTTCTCCCATGTTTCCAGCTGTGCTGTTGTGACCAGAATCCCACTTTGAATCCAGCTATGAAGCCTCAACAAGATGCCGACGCTTTATAATTGGATTGAATTTAGTTCAAAATGTTTGTTTTGAAGATTTTAAAGCAAATGGTTAACAACAATAATCTTCAGAAAAAAACAGAATTATAGAAAATAGAAAACTTTAATATTATGGGGGGGGGGGGGGGGGGGGGGGGGGGCACTATATATACAACACAACTCTCCCTGCTTTCTTGATGCGGCCAATGCTACAGCACAATACAAAGGCTTGTACACGGTGAGGAAAAGGGACAAAAAAAACAAAACTTGGGATTTCAAATTAAACCGACCTAACATGCTAACCTTGTTTCTGATTTTTTTTCTTTCTTTCCTTTACTTTCACACTAATTTTTAATTTTTCCCTGTCAATTTGTCTCCTTTTAACATTCATAAAATGAATTGAATATTGTAAATCAGCACCACACTGACTACATGAATATCCGTCTGTTCACACACATTTGTTTGTATGCAGTAATAGGTAATGACAATTACTAAAACACGCAAAAAAGTAATAAAAAATCCTAACCAAACTATTAAAGCACAGATCTAACTTCTTTTACATTTTTTCTATTTATCAATAAATAATAACTGACTTTTTGTAAAAAGTGTAACACACTGACATCAACAATGCTACTCTTTTTCAAGAAATTCCCCGATTCTTTATGATATGCAATGAACTTTATATCATTTATTTTTACTATTTGTCATAAAGTAATGATACTGACAATATTTAAATTAGTCATTGTAAATGTACAAACGCACTATTTATATGCCTCCTAACAACTCCTCCTATACACCTGTATGCACACATGCACAGATTAATAAATATATACAGTATTCATACATACACACAGTACAGGTCAAAAGTTTGGACACACCTTCAATGTGTTTTCTTTATCTATATGACTATTTTCCGACCTTTTTACTGACTGACCTTAATTTCTTAAAGTAATGATGTCCACTTGTTTTTCTTCAGTTAGCTGATTGGTTCTCGCCATAGTATGAATTTTAACAGTTGTCCAATAGGGTTGTTGGCTGTGTATTAACCTGACTTCTGCACAACACAACTGATGGTCCCAACCCCATTGATAAAGCCAGAAATTCTACTAATTAACCCTGATAAGGCACAGCTGTGAAGAGAAAACCATTTCAGGTGATGACCTCTTGAAGCTCATTGAGGGAATACCAAAAGTATAAAAAGCAGTAATCAGAGTAAATTATTTAATTATTTATGTTTTTATTTATTTTTTCAATTATTTTCAATGAGTTGAGCGCTCCAGTTTTCATTTCCACTCTAATTTTTAGGCTGTTTTATCCTTTTATTACCTGATTTATTCACTGCTATATTTCATTGTTGTTTTTATCCTCTATATTGTTCCTGTTTGCTCTTTTACTCCTTCTCACCTCTGGTCCTCATGGTCTCAGCATAGGGTCTTGCACTGCCTGAGTTCTCTTCTCTTTTAATTTTGATTGGTCTGTATGATTATTAATTTTTATTGTTGCTCGCTATTTGATTCACTGCTTGTTTGTTTGTTGATTGTTTGTTTATTTGTTTGTTGATTTTGTCCTTGCTGTAAAGCACTTTGTGAACTGTTGTTTTTAAAGGTGCTCTATAAATAAAATTATTATTATTATTATTATTATTATTATTATTATTATTATTATTATAAAGGGTGGTTATTTTGAAGAAACTAGAATATAAAACATGTTTTCAGTTATTTCACCTTTTTTTGTTAAGTACAAAACTCCACGTGTATTCATTAATAGTTTTGATGCCTTCAGTGAGAATCTACAATGTAAATAGTCCTGAAAATAAAGAAAATGCATTGAATGAGATGTGTCCAAAGTTTTGTCCTGAACTGTATGTACATACATACACATATAAATCTGTACATGTAAAACATTTTTTTGCATTCATATCCAAACATGTACATACTCACACAAAATGTACTTATAAATGCATTTACATAGACACATGTAAATGTTTAATATTGAAGCATAAAAAAACACACACACAAAAAAAAAAAAAAAAAAAAAAAAAAAAAAAAAAAAAAAAA
>RPOG01006434.1:0-12303 GCA_008086565.1 Thalassoma bifasciatum | reverse complement strand
GTTGGGAACCGACGGTCTGATCCCTACCCCACTTCGCTATGGGCCATATAGGAACTTTGACCGTTTTCACCAGCCTTGCCTGTTCACAGAGGTCGCCTTTTGCGCATCCTTCTGCTAGGTGTGGGCTGTCACCCACGTACCACGCCTGGCCCACACACCTACATGCGACCAGTGCGCCGACTAGACGGTACCACGGCAGTATGTTCATTCATACATCATCAGACACGGGGGCCTTCAGTCCTCTCCCCAGCACTATAGTTAGTCTTTAACGTGCCCTCGGAACTTTGCAATTCCGCCGCCGCCTGTTAAGGACTAGGTTTGGGGTGCCTAATCCCCTTCCCTAATCCTTATTAACTCCTATATTTGAATAGCTATTAAATCATATAGCATGAAAGTGTTTCTCTATTATGTCAAACATCCCTCCTGTTGAGACATGGCAGGGCCCATGGCTCAACATTGCTCAATATTGCTGCTTGGAATAGGACTTTTGGTAGCAATCGCTAATTTGATAGAGATCACCTATTTCTCTCCCTCCATGCTTTATTCATTTTTACTCTCGACAGTAAGAGTAAATGGCCTGGTGTAAACTGGTAATGACAACACTGTTGATGACATTAACTCTGCTCTTACTTGCTCAAAACTTCTCTCTGTCTGCATTCCAGATAAGTTTCTCTGACATTGACATTGGCACGTCATACATTTGTCTCAACAGTGGCACCCTTTAGCATATTTTCTGCTTCGTCCAGTGTCCAAGGACGGAAAACATAGATAACTCTGTCGTTCTCGTTTGTGGCCCGTGGATTACGGACCTGAACCAAAGGATGAGATTCTGCTTTAGCAAATCTTGGGGGGGGGGGTGAGATCTGTTTTTTTTTTTTTTTTCTCCTGCTGCTATTAACTGATTTAGGTTTTCTTCACCTGAATCATCTTCTTCCATAAGTTTTTGAAGTTGGACTACTCTGGGGTTAATACTTTGTGCTGACATACCACTATTTGTACTCTGATGGTAGGTGGGTGGTTTTCTTATGGATAAAGAACTTCTCCTTCCCGAGGCCCCTTGTTCTGGAGCATGCACCCGCACCTGGGCCACACTTTGTCGTGGCGCAGGGCCGGGTGGTCTCCTGGGCCCGGGAGTCACACTCTCATTGTCCCCTGGTCTGTTTACAATGAGCCATATATTTCATATCCCCTTCCCAGTGCTCCGCAGAGGGTTACTTACAACATGTACTGCGGTTTCCAATTATGACAATTTGTGTTTTTTCTTCCAATCCAGAGGTCCCAGTGGCTACTTCAACAGACAGCTGGTTTCCACCAGCCCGCTGAGTCACCAACTAGACGTAGCATTCATATCTCAACATTCACCGCTTAAGTCTTTCAGACCTCCCTCTACCAGGGCGCAGTCCCAGGCTAGACCCCTTTCCACTGAGATCTCCGCCCAGGCTCCCCTGGATTGACAACTCAGCCTTCTGCTTCCCAGTGTTTTCTTTTCAAAAACACTGATCACAGAAGCACTACTCTCCTACTAACTCAATCGGTTTCAGCTTGTAGTGGCCTGACTGTACATTGAGCCGAGCGCGGCGGCCATCAACATGGTCTTACTGCCATCTACGACCCGACCGGCCGGTGACCCAGTCGATAGCGAGCCCCAGTCCATGAAGCAGGACCCCGTAGTGGTTACTAGCCACCCGGTTGGGAACCGACGGTCTGATCCCTACCCCACTTTGCTATGGGCCATATAGGAACTTTGACCGTTTTTACCAGCCTTGCCTGTTCACAGAGGTCGCCTTTTGCGCATCCTTCTGCTAGGTGTGGGCTGTCACCCACGTACCACGCCTGACCCACACACCTACATGCGACCAGGGCGCCGACTAGACGGTACCACGGCAGTATGTTCATTCATACTTCATCAGACACGGGGGCCTTCAGTCCTCTCCCCAGCACTATATGTTGTCTTTAACGTGCCCTCGGAACTTTGCAATTCCGCCGCCGCCTGTTGTGAGCTAGGTTTGGGGTGCCTAATCCCCTTATAATAATAATAATAATAATAAATTTTATTTATAACTGCTCTCCGGTTAAAGCTGGTAGGTTGAGGGATATTGAGACCGGTGGAGCAGACAAGGTCAAGAGTGTGTCCGTGGGAGTGGGTGGGAAAATTAACATGCTGTGAGAGGTTGAGGGAGTCGAGGAGGTCCAGAAAGTCAGAGGCATGTTTGCAGTTTTTATTGTCGATATGGAAGTTGAAGTCACCAAGAAGTAAAACGGAGGGGGAGATGGCTGATAAGTGACTGATGAAGTGAGTGAAGTCAGAGAGGAAGGATGGATTTGGTTTGGGGGGTCGGTAGATGATGGAGATGACAAGGGGACTGGGGGAGAGCAGTTTAAAAGTGACGTGTTCAAAGGATTCTGTGGGGGGAGTGGAAATGGGTTTGAGTTTGAAATGGTCCTTAAAAACAGAGGCAACACCACCACCTCGGCCAGAGGGGCGGGGAAGGTTACCCTTCCCTAACTCACAACATTCACACCACAACCCTGTAAATCTAAAACCCCTTGTTTTAGATCTTCCAAAAACTCTTATTTCTAAGAAATCTTTAGGTATCTCTATCTAAAAACCCTTATTTTAGATCTTCCAAAGACTCTTATTTCCAAGAAATCCTTAGGTATCTCTATCTAAAACCTCTTGTTTTAGACCTCTTGTTTTATTTCCAATTTTTAGGTATCCTTATCCAAAAACTCTTGTTATCGGTAAGATGCAGGTCCACACTGCGCAAAAGCCGAAGGGCCCACCCCAGGGCATCCGGAAAGACGCAACAACAGAGACACCCAAAAATCTCTCAGAAAAAGGAAACTTTTAGGTATCCTTATCTAAAAACTCTTGTTTTAGATCTTCCAAAAACTCTTATTTCTAAGAAATTTTCAGGTATCCTTATCTAAAAACTCTTGTTTTAGATCTTCCAAAAACTCTTATTTCTAAGAAATTTTCAGGTATCCTTATCTAAAAACTGTTGTTTTAGATCTTCCAAAAACTCTTATTTCTAAGAAATTTTCAGGTATCCTTATCTAAAAACTCTTGTTTTAGATCTTCCAAAAACTCTTATTTCTAAGAAATTTTCAGGTATCCTTATCTAAAAACTCTTGTTTTAGGTCTTCCAAAAAGTCTTATTTCTAAGAAATTTTCAGGTATCCTTATCTAAAAACTCTTGTTTTAGATCTTCCAAAAACTCTTATTTCTAAGAAATTTTCAGGTATCCTTATCTAAAAACTCTTGTTTTAGGTCTTCCAAAAACTCTTATTTCTAAGAAATTTTCAGGTATCCTTATCTAAAAACTCTTGTTTTAGGTCTTCCAAAAACTCTTATTTCTAAGAAATTTTTAGGTATCCCTATCTAAAACTCTTGTTTTAGATCTTCCAAAAACTCTTATTTCTAAGAAATTTTTAGGTATCCTTATCTAAAAACTGTTGTTTTAGATCTTCCAAAATTTCTTATTTATAAGAAATCTCCAGGCATCTCCACTACCACGTCCCCCCAGCCACCCCGGAGCAAACCCCCGACCCCCACACAGCACAAACCCGCATCCCACCGACACCAGATCGATGTAACCCTGAGCTAAACTCTCAATTTTGGTCTTTATGAGTCTGATACTCACTTAAATTTCGTTGGAGGATTCGGACGACCCCACAGCACTTCGGATCCCGTCAATCCAGTCCTGTCCAGCGGAGGCGACTCCTATCTGCCGGCCTAGTGGCAAATTCACGTCCCAGGGCTTTTCTTCAGCTCTGTCCTAAAGGCTGGCCGTCGGCAGGCTTCGGCTGGTCTCCTCCTCAGGTCAGGAAATGGGTATGTTGGGATCCGGGTCACGGCACCAAGTTATGTTAGGTCTAAGCACCCAACTGGCTATCAGCTGCTGTGGGTGTCGAAAGAAGCTCCAAGGCACAGATTCTTAGTTAATGCATTTGCAAAAGGGAAGTCTGATCAGAGGTGCATCCAGCACCCTGACTCCCATCAGCTCCGCCGACTTCCCCGTTGTTCAGCTCTTTATTCACAATGCAATCATCATATGGGCGTGATCGTATAGTCATTAGTCATGTAAAAACGAGAAGTTCACAGGCAGAACACATTTGAATGGACATCATGTAACCACATTCTGTAAACAGCTGATACCTACTTTCTGCATGAGCAGTCTGTCCTTGACGTCAGAATGATAACATAGATTACAAGCATGGCAGTACAGCATCACTCTAACACTTGCCTTTCTATTTTTAAATTTTGACTTCATACATTCACTAAAAAAGAAATATCAAATAAGTCAGTGTTTCATTTTCTACATATTTAACTGGAGGAAAAGGGCTTCAATATAACGTTTCTATTGACATCATAAAAAATGTTCACTTAAATAGAAGTGGAGTGTTTTAAATGAATGTATGGGTTATGAATCTGCTTTGTTGTCCTTGAGTATCTAGCACATGGTCAGCCTAAACATTGCTTTTTTATGACTGGTGGAGTGTTTGATAGTGCTTGGTGATTGGATTGGTGTTATTAAATAATATTATATAGAGGGGGAAACTCACTGAGAATGGTTGGGGTAGTTAATTATAGATGAATAATCATTTGTCTGTTATCTGCTCTGTCTTCAGGTCCACTTCAGCGGCTGATTGAAGCTCATGACGTGAGCATGAAAACACGGTTAGTGCTCTGCAGCTCTGTGCAGCTTACACTGGTTTTGCATCTGATTGTAATTGAAATGAGTGCCTAAGGGGGTCAAATCCTTTCCACAAATAGATGATAAACCAAAACGGGAGCTGGAATTCTTAGCATAACATTGTGGAGTCAATTCATGACAAAGATTTCACAGGAGCAGCACAATTACCAACTCTAAGTAATGGCAAATGACTTCAGTTGAGGGTTTGGTACCAGCTCCTACAGCAAGAAGTTTCTTTGTCTCCTGTTGTTTTGCTGCACTATAAAGGGAAACTTAAACAATTTTTGTTGTACAATTGTATGAGGACAACAAAGGCATCCTTTTCAATTCTATTCTGTCGGCTATCAGTGTATGGGCGAGTTTTGTCTGATTTCACTGACTGAAGCAAAACCTTGATTGTGTAGGATAAGTTATAACAATGCTTGCAGTTGTTTGGAACCTTGAGCAAGCTGTTGTTACGCTGAAGTTGGCCGTGAGTCTGAATGTAATATTACTTTTAACACTGTTTGGAATAAAAAAAACCCCATCTATGAGCATTTAGAGTTTTTTGTATTTTTTACGGAGACAATACACCCGCTCAGGGTCAACATAATCGCAAAGATGAGCATACATTACGGCAACAGAAGTGGCATTTAGCTCCATGTATTCAGTCAAGTGAGCAGCATTGAAATGTGTGCTTGTTCTGTGGCCAGTTGTAAGAAAGAAGAAATGATACTAAATTATGGGGTCAACTTCTCTCAACTTCTGACCGTTACAGAGCTATCAGTGAAATGTGACCATGCTAACTGGTGACTTTAGCCGAACATGCCACTTATGGTCAACTGACAGTCACCAGTTAGCAGGGTCACACTTAACGCTGAAACACCAGTGATGTCTGCGGCAAGTTATTAAATGTTGTCTTTTTCTAAGTAAACTCACACATACTACTCTGCCACTCTGCTGATGCTGTGCTGGTGCAAAGGTGAAGGCCAGGACATGGAGCTATAAGCCCTTTCTTCCATCAGTCATCATGGGAAATGTCAACTCTCTGCCAAACAAAAGTGATGAACTGGAGACATTGGTGAAGACCCAGAAAGTAGAACCATGAGTGTAGCCTCATGTGCTTTATTGAAACCTGGTTGAATCAAAACATCTCTGACTACCGTGTGGATTTACGGGTTTCACTCTGATACCTGCAGACAGAGATGCTAAGGTTAGTGGCAAGATAAAAGGCGGGGGACTGGCCTCATTTGTAAATCAGAGATGATGTAACCCTGTTCATGTTGCTGTTAAAGAGAATCTGTGTTTTACAGGCATCAAACTTTTGGCAGTTTGTTTGAGACCATACTACCTTTCACGGGAATTCAGTCAAATAATAACAATAGTGCCACAGAGAGCAAAGGCTGAAGTTCCAGGTGATGTCATCCATGAATCTGTTGTCAGGATACAGACTCAACATCCTGAGGCACTCATGATAATCTCAGGAAACTTCAATCATGTCACCCTCTCCCCCCACCTGACTGGATTTACACAGTTTATTAAATGTCCGACCAAAGAGTAAACAATACTTGCTAATGTGAAGTCATTACTATGACTGGTGAAGAAGTCCAGTTCAGTCCTCGACCCTGTGGAGTTGTGGGCTGACAAGTGACTTTTATTATTCATTCATTGGTTTCATTCTGGTAGCTTGTTGCAGCAGCATTGCATTGCTGCTGTGACTGTGAATTTCCCCCCACGAGGGATGAATAAAGCAAAATGTCCCCAGATGACCCTGTGGTTTACTTATTTCAAAAATCCTTTCAAGACATAACTTTTATTTGAATTACTATCCCATCATTTTCTTAACTGTTGCTTTTAACCTGCATTATGCTCTTTAAAGCATGGCTAATGAGGTACTTTCTTGACAAACTTGTGGTCCCATGATGGTTAATCTGTAGTCAAGCTAATGTACACGATTGGATAGATGAACAAGAATTTGAGGAACCAAACCTCAAGAGAGACTTGTGCAGGTGACAGTAAGTTGACTTGCATAAGCTTTTTTTAAATTGCAAATGCATACTCTTCTTTTTGCATCAGTTGAGTTTCTTTAAGTTTTTCAAGCTGAGACTTCAGTTCACAGAATAAGGAATGGTGCATAGGGATCTTTTATGTAACTTTTCTATTCCTATGTTTTCCTAGAACCACAGCGAGGATGATGTGTATGTTACATCATCTTGGTATCCAGGCCATCACAAGGAGGGAAATGCTTCCCAAGTATGTAAGCTATACTTGAATGTGTTATTTACTTTACTGGCAGTCTCAACCAAGACAGCCTGTCAACATTTCTAAACAGCAGACTATGCAGAGCACCTGCAGCAAAAGATGTGTCCCAGTTTTATTGTTTTACAGTGCACACAAATCAGATACGGGACTATTCTTAACTGCCTTTTCTGTGCTTGAAAGTTTATCCTGCGAATTTCCTCTCAAATTATACTGCGATGTGGAGACAATGCACTAGATATATCAGCTTACAGTGCATTGGTCTTTTCCCTTTTTTAACCACACAATCATAACTCCTCTTATGCTGATGTTATAAGGGGGAAGATCCAGTTTTGTAACAGCTGTGAGTGTGACTCAGATGCCTCTGTTCAGAGATATCACTTACATAAAGTGGGTTTCCCTTTGGGCTTAGGTAGCCTTTCAGTGCAGCAGTTCTCCTTTGTAATGGGACACGATTATGTAACCTGGACTAAAGTTGCTGCGAGCTTGAGGTACAGCAACAGATGCTGATAAAGATGTTTATTTTTCCCTTTTATTTACAACCCCAATTCCAATGAAGTTTGGATGTTGTATAAAAGATTAAAAAAACAAACAAACAAAAAAACACAGCATACAATTATCTGTAAATCCTTTTTAATCAAAATGCAATTAAATACAATAAAAAGACAAGATATAAATTATCAAAACTGATAAACTTAATTAGATTCTGCAAATATTCACTCATTTTGAATTTAATGGCTGTAACTTGTGCTTAAAAAGCTTGGACAGGTTCATGTTTCCCACTGTGCTACATCACCTTTCCTTTGAACAACACTCAATAAGTGTTTGTGAACTGAGGACACTAATTGCTGAAGCTTTGAAGCCACACATTTTCAATGGGAGACAGGTCTTGTCTGCAGACAGACCAGTCTAGTAGCTGCACTCTTTTACTATAAAGCCACACTGTTGTAACAGGTGCAGAATGTATCTTGGTTTTATTGTCTTGCTGATATAATCAGGGACGTCTCTGAAAAAGACAAAGTGGCTTGGGTGGCAGCATATGTTGCTCCAAAACCTGTATGTACCATCAGTATAAATGCTGCCTTCACAGATATGAGTTACCCATGATGCCATAGGCACCAACACACCCCAATATCATCACAAATGCTGGCTTTGGAACTTTGCACTGGGAACAATCTGGATCGTCCTTTTCCTCTTTGTCCCAGAGGACAGCATGTCCATGATTTCCGAAACCAATTGCCAATGTGCTACTATCCTTTACACAGAGATGTGGGTATTTAATGCAGAGCAACCTTGGGGGGGGGGGGTCAAAGGTCATAGTCATTCAATATTGGCTTTGGGCCTTGCTGGAGTTGGGAGTGACATGTAGGAAAGAGGCCACAGGCTGGATTTGGCTACTCATGTGAGGACAGACCTCATGGAGACCACTTGGCCATCTGCGCTAAATCTTTTGATGATATTATGTGTTGTCATTGATGAAATTCATAAATTCTTTCACACTGTAGATTGAGGAACTTTGATCTTAAACAGTTGGACTTTGCTCACGCAGTTGTTGCCAAAATGGTAAACCTGGCCCCATCCACATTGTGAAGGACTGAGGCTTTTGGGGATGCTCCATTTATACCCAATCATAACACTCACCTGTTTCTCATGAAACTGTTCACCTGTGGAATGATCCAAACAGCTGTTTTTTACATCATTCTTCAACTTTCCCAGTTTTTTGTTGCCCCTGTTCCAGCTTTTTAGGAACAAGTTGCAAGCAGCAAATTCAAACTGAGTGAATAGAAACAATAAAGTTGATTAGTTTGAACATTAAATATCTTGTCTTTGTAGTGTAATCAATTGAATTTAGGTTGAACAGGGTTGGCAAATATTGAATTCTGTTTTTTTTTTCTTTTCTTTTTTTTTTCTTCTATATTTTACACAACATCCCAACTTCAGTGGAATTGTGGTTGTACTTTGTGACTTTTATGAGCTTTTTGCCTTGAAAATAATCAGTCTCTGTAAACAAGACTTGTTTCTCAGTTCCATCATTCAGCTATTACGTCTTTCAATTGACAGGAAATTTGTGCAAAGTTAGGTTTGTCACAAGCTGCTGAATATCCTTACTTCATTTTCACAGTTTTTTTATGAATGCAAAAAAGATAAATACACCCAACCCAAGCTCTCAGATGAGTTAAAAACAAAGAGTTAAATAATACAATATAGTGGAAAATGTTTTAGTAATAACAACTTCAATCAGCTGAGCATGATTTGAATGTGATTCAAAGATTTAATCAAGAGATGAAGAATGTGATTTCTTTGAAACAACAGTAGTTTTAATCAAAACATAATTCGAGATGGCTTACATTTTTTTTTCTAAATAAGAGCTTTGATCTATACTGTTATACTTAACAGATTTTACTTTATGAGCTTAACTCTTTGCTTGTTTTCTTGCAATTGTTTCTCAATCCAACACACCTTTTCACCTCCAAGTGGCAGTTGACCGATTCCCACAAATGTCATTGCAGCTGTGCATGATTCCATCATGTAGTCCTGAGCCAGTCCTTGTTTTGACACAATCCTAAACCACACAGATTAATGTTGGCAAGTAACAGTTCTGACTGTTAGGACAACATGAACACTTGTCAAATGTTTACATCAAGAAGTCGTAAAGTTTCACATCCCTGCACCGACAGCTTCCACTGCAACAAACACTGAGTAATCTATTTGTTTTACTGTCCTGTTTCATTTGCTTCATCAGGAGATTGTCAGTAACAAAGCATGACCCTTCATTAGGCAGTGACCTCTAGTGACAGTAATGGTTGTGTTGTGAAAAGAGGCATAAGTTAAGTGACAAGTGCAAATAAAGTCTGTCTTTGGGAAAGACAAATCATTTTCATGAGGAGGCTTTGAGTCCTGTACCAAAAAAAAATATGGTGTTGTAGAACAGTTTATGTTACACAAGTAAAATAACTGCCAACAACATTAATGTAAGCTCTCGTGGGTATAGCTATCCTTTTTGAGTTATCTGCTGATCTTCTATTACATTGTGTATGTCTTGGACATCCTCTTTGAGTTGCCTAGTGATTTATCAAATCTCTCACATGTCAGCACCATCATTTGCAAAGCAGCTCCTATGTGTAAACTTGTGTACCACCACCTGTGTTATAGAGCCCAATTAGCACCAGCTTCAGAGGCATTATCTTTATCGTCATCAAAGGGCCTGATCTACTACGATCCAAAATAACTAGCACTAAATTGCATGCACAAACTAAAATAGTGCATGTGCCTTAACTGGGCATATGTCAGGTGATCAAGTATGATTGCATACACATTAATGACAGGGACAAAAGTGGTGCAGACCACTCTTAAATAAATTTTGAAGCAATAGAGTTGAAAGTTAAATGGAAACAAAAAATAAAGACACAGTCAAAAGCAATATTGTGTGTATATAATTTTCTGTTCTCTGGTGGCTGTTTAAGTTCAGTTTTGTTTGTTTTAAGTCATGCCACAATATTTGCGTTCATTCATTTTATTTTGTTTTGTTTTAATTACATTAAAATAGTTTTAAATCTTTCACTAGATCCCGAGACCATGTGCACTGGATATACTTGCCCATCCTGTGTGACAAAGCACAGCAGAAAAGTACTCTGGGAGACGCCAGCACTAACTGTGCTGGTGTGCTAGAATGATCCAGATATAAGAAAATGCAGTGCTGTGAGAAGTCTTTACAAAGGAGGCATGTCATGACTCCTTTTTTGTAACTGGCTCCAAATCAGCCCTGAGCTCATCCAGCAGCTCAAGAATAGCATTGCTGGATAAAGGATATGTCTCTACTGTTTTGTTTCTGACAGTCCAAATATGTTGAAATGTAAATGGAAGGTTCTCTCTTTCTCTTATCTACCCTGGCACCTATGCCTCCTTCATTTGTGCGTAATGCTGTGCTAATTTGCACTTGCTTGTCAAATGTCTTAACTATAAACACAAAAACACAGACCGCAATCAGTTGGGGGTTTCAAAAATCAAATTACAGATGCTGAATGATTACATTTGCAATTCCTCCACCCAATATTTTGCACATTCTGATAATGTGGATTTTCATGAAGGCAGTCACACTATATTAATTCTGTGTGCCATTTTGCTCATATGACAGATGTAATCCTCGCTGCACCTTTCTATTTTCACGGGCTTTATAGACTCAAGTCTTTAGTAGATCGGGCCTTAAGTATCGCCTCTTGAGTAATGCCATGAGCATATTGCCACAAGCACATTATCTCCACTACTGCATGGTTGCCACTGATACATCTTCTCAAAAAACTTGCCCTCCACTTACACATCTACAAGCAAATTCACTCACAATCTTTGCTTGTGTTTTGCCATTTATATGCCACAATTTATACATTTAGCTTATATCACCTATGCAACTTCATGTCACTCACCTTAACTTACAGTTGACTTTTCACAGTAGTGATTTCATTTTTGTCATGTATATGTTCTCACTTACATCTGTTCTGTATTGCCATATCTGTCTTGAATGAAACCACTGTAACTACTTTAAAGATTTTACAATGTGTTACACTCATTTGTTGTCCAAAAACAAGGTGCTACAATGGCAAGTTGTCTGTCATAACAAGGACAGTTACTTAGGAAACATGTTGTTGTATTGTCTTGTATTAGACTGTTGAAATAACTGTCCTTTGAAGTGCAAAATTTAGAGGATTACTGTTGTTTTTTATAATTTTCTTTCTTTCTTTCTTTTCTTTTTTTTTTACATGAATTTCAGTTTCTAAACTGGACTTATCTAAAGTCTACTACTGCTGCTGCTGTGTCTATGTATGGTAACTGAGTGTAATGAACAAAGAAAAGGGTTGAGTTGAAGGTCAACATAGTTATTTACTCAGTAAAACTCTGTATAAACTGTTATGATTGATCATTTCTGTTAGAGAAAGGTTTGCCCTTTATTCTGCTATAGTAGAGCATGTATCTGCTCTATCTATCACAATGTTTTAATAAAACTCCTTGAAGATAAGCAAATTATTGTAAATCATGCAAAATGATTGACCTATCCCCACACAGCCTCCAGTGATTCCATCTGTTCAGGTCTGCAGAGTTTCAGTCTTTCTCTCTTCCTCCTGCAGTGGTGTAACCTGGAATCCAGTCATTTCATATTCTGTTTGAAAATTACCTTCTTTAGTTATTATTTGATATGAGAACCTGCAGGTTTTTATGTCCCTTATCTTGCCACAGCCTTGCTACAGCTGAGTGTTGCCAGGGGTTCAGACTATCCATGGAAATGATAGAACTCCTCAGTCAGTGTGAAGAAATGCCCTCTGTAGTCTTAATACAACACCCATCCCTCTGAAAACCAGTCTTCGAAAACAAGTCT
>RPOG01006431.1:11688-23991 GCA_008086565.1 Thalassoma bifasciatum | reverse complement strand
AGAAGAGGCCAGATGAAGAACTTCAGGAACCAGGGGAACAGAAGAGGCCAGATGAAGAACTTCAGGAACCAGGGGAACAGAAGAGGCCAGATGAAGAACTTCAGGAACCAGGGGAACAGAAGAGGCCAGATGAAGAACTTCAGGAACCAGGGGAACAGAAGAGGCCAGATGAAGAACTTCAGGAACCAGGGGAACAGAATACATTTGTTTTGTCTTACAACTATTATCTTCACATCAATGACTGTTTTCTCTCCCTTTCAGTTGGTCCGAAGAGAGGTGGAGATGCCGTGTGCCATCACAAGTCATCTTGAACATCCATCCATTTTCTTAACAGTCTATCCTGCTTTCAGGGTCGCGGGTGCGACCTCGGATAGGTGTCTCGGTACCGACAACATTCATATTACCAAGTACATAAAGTTTTTTAAGACTCAACGTAAACTTGTGAATTTAATCTTTGGTAACAAAAGAATAGGGGGTTGTGTTTCTCAAATTTCGGGTTACAACTAAATTGTAGGTATGTATAAGACTAGAAACACGTCGTCACAGAGTACTCAGTGTTTCAAAACGAGGGCCTCAGTTAAACTTCACCAAAGACTTTCATCACAGCCATGCTACACTGAGAAACTCAACTTCAGAGGCCTCTGGATCCTTTACCTGGTACGTGACCATGAACATCTATTAATCAGTCCATTCATTTCTGTTACACCTTTACCCAACTAACAATGGATTTCACCGGAACAAAGATTTAAATGTTTGTCATCAACATGACTGACGTTACAGGTCATCTTTCTCCTCTATGTGTGACAGGTCCCAAAGGATCCAGAGACAGTGTGTACCAGCTGACGTCTGCATGTGTTACAGGTACCGGGTGGTACCAAGTGAACAGATAATGTGATTCTGCAAAAGGAGAAATGAATTTCAGACACGGTTTTACTTGTTTTCGTCTCAGCCTCGCTCTACAGAATTTATTCTGTTTTTCATAGTAAAATAAATCATTTTTCCTCTCACAAAATGTCCATATCTCCATGAAAACACAATCAAAATTCATGTCGAACAGTTTAAGTGTATATTTAGTACTTTCCTGTAAGAGCTCGAAGAAAAGCGCCGAAAAATCGTAATTTTCGATTATGCACTCGATTGCCGAAGTTGAGAGAAAAATTGTAAGACTAGTACAAAAGTTTTGTATACCATTGTAGTTTTTTGACCAAAATTGTATTTTAACAAATATGTTACAAGTT
Organism: Thalassoma bifasciatum; assembly: GCA_008086565.1. Lineage (NCBI taxonomy): Eukaryota > Metazoa > Chordata > Actinopteri > Labriformes > Labridae > Thalassoma > Thalassoma bifasciatum. The sequence goes on along the minus strand of RPOG01006431.1, from coordinate 22,753 downwards.
CACGACAACTTTAACTATACAGAAACATATTTATAACAATTTACAAGAGTTACTCACATTCCGTCCAGAGACATGTTTTCAACTATCATTTTACCGCTTTCACCAACTTCAGCAAAATGTACAACAAGTAATTTACACATCAGAAAAATATAACAGCTTTAACTAAAATGCACTGGAGCCCAAACTTAAACTTGAGGGGACAAAAGTATACCGCGCCNAAATCATGAAAGGACATTCTCGAGCTTCTTTTCGCGGCTTTTTAGCATTAAAAGCTAATACGTGAGCTAACGGCTTCAACTCTCTTTTTAACATTCTGATCATGTTTTCAAAACATATGGTAACATCAAAAAACTGGTTTTAACATAAAATTGTTTATACAATGTTCAAGTGCTGTTGAAATTCTATACAGAAACATATTTATAACAATTTACAAGAGTTACTCACATTCCGTCCAGAGACATGTTTTCAACTATCATTTTACCGCTTTCACCAACTTCAGCAAAATGTACAACAAGTAATTTACACATCAGAAAAATATAACAGCTTTAACTAAAATGCACTGGAGCCCAAACTTAAACTTGAGGGGACAAAAGTATACCGCGCCTTCATTTTCCAACGGTCACGGCACATCTGACTCATAAAAATTCTCGTACACGGCAGAGCTACATCCCAAATTCTCTCTTACACACCATAACACATTCATCTACCGGTAAACATAAAATAACTTAGTATTTTTATACTTAACATACCTGCAAAAGGAGAAATGAATTTCAGACACGGTTTTACTTGTTTTCGTCTCAGCCTCGCTCTACAGAATGAGGCAGGTTGACGTGAAAAGCCGTAAAGCGACTGCTGCAAAACATTCTCACAGGTACTGCAAAGTGTGATACTGCCACCTACTGGCGATTGACAGAAACAACNNGTCGCGGCACATCTGACTCATAAACATTCTCGTACACGGCAGAGCTACATCCCAAATTCTCTCTTACACACCATAACACATTCATCTACCGGTAAACATAAAATAACTTAGTATTTTTATACTTAACATACCTGCAAAAGGAGAAATGAATTTCAGACACGGTTTTACTTGTTTTCGTCTCAGCCTCGCTCTACAGATTGAGGCAGGTTGACGTGAAAAGCCGTAAAGCGACTGCTGCAAAACATTCTCACAGGTACTGCAAAGTGTGATACTGCCACCTACTGGCGATTGACAGAAACAACTGTCTGTTTAGATAATGGGAAAAATCAAAGATAAATCTTCCAAAAAAAAGTGTATACTTGACACATTACAGCACGTTAGCATCTCATGCAAAATGTAAACATATATCACAATTGTGACAACACAATGGTGGCGTCACACANGTAAACATAAAATAACTTAGTATTTTTATACTTAACATACCTGCAAAAGGAGAAATGAATTTCAGACACGGTTTTACTTGTTTTCGTCTCAGCCTCGCTCTACAGAATGAGGCAGGTTGACGTGAAAAGCCGTAAAGCGACTGCTGCAAAACATTCTCACAGGTACTGCAAAGTGTGATACTGCCACCTACTGGCGATTGACAGAAACAACCGTCTGTTAAGATAATGGGAACAATCAAAGATAAATCTTCCAAAAAAAAGTGTATACTTGACACATTACAGCATGTTAGCATCTCATGCAAAATGTAAACATATATCACAATTGTGACAACACAATGGTGGCGTCACACACTCCCCACCAAAATTAATGGCTCCAGACATTAAAAAAACTACTGTATTATCAAAACTTCAAAACCTTACATATTGATGTCTCTTACTGAACACACTATTCAACAGCAAAGAATTGTGGTTGGAATATATGTAGGTGGAATGTGGAAAGGATGTGGCTGAATATGTTGCATCTGGTTGTATAGAATGGGGTGTGAGTATGGCATGCACATGGGTGAAATGTATGGCACAACTGGAAATGAGTGTGTTGTCTCTTGAGGTGAAACTGTGACAGGTATGGTATGAGTGACTGCGTTAACATTAGCACGTGACTGGACTGATGGTTCACCTAGGGAGTCATATGTGAGCAGCTGTCTTGGCTTTCTGTCACGTGTGGACCTCCTAACCTCTGGCTGACTGTGTTCAACAGGGGGGGTCAAAGGTCGGCTGTTGGGGTCTGACTCGGGCTCTGGGTGACCGTCCACTTCACTCTCATCTTCAGGTCTGATATGGGTGTGTGCTTCATTCGTTGTGTTATGTCGTGTCGAGTACAATTGTAGGCGTGTACAACATGTGGGAGGTGGTCTTTCCAACGAAGCTTCTCGCTATCAGTCAAGGTCCTCAACATCTGGAGTATAGTTCGGTTTAACCTTTCTGCTGGGTTGCCTTGTGGGTGATAGGGCGTTGTTCTTGAGTGTTTGACCCCAGACAGCTTTTTATTCCACATCTTGTCAAACAAAAGCTTAAGTGCGGGGACCAGCACCACTTCAAAACTCCCCATGGGCTTGGCTCCATACTTCAGCGATTTGTTCTCAAGTCGTCGACAGAAAGGTGAGAACAAGAAACACCCTATTCGGACGCGTTTAGATCACTTTACCAGTTAGTGGTGTTCTTACATGAGTATAGGTGGTACTGACGCTTCAAGATGTAGGTAGTCAATGCACACTAGCTCTAAGGGGAAACTGGATGTGATACTGCCCATTGGAGCTCGAACATGTGCAGCAGGTTTCTTCGCTTTGATACAAGGGCATTTGCGGGTGACATAGGATTCGATTTCTTTTGCCATATAAGGCCAGTAGAATCTCTCCCTTGCAAGGTGGAGTTCTCTTTCTGTGCCGACATGGCCCTAAAGCAGTACGTTGGTAAAGTTTCGATTGTGAGACATAAACCTCCCCTCGTGATTGACGAAAACCAACAAACAAACAGACATCTCTTCCAGTAAAAGTTCCACATTGAACGAGGTGAGTACTTCTTCAAAAGCTCGCCGAGGTGGGTGTCAACGTGCGTAAAGGAGACAGTCAAAGCACAAGCTACAAAAATTGGGTTAAAATTGGGGCTATGGCTTGGTCCTCCCTTTGTGATTTAACCATATCCTCATGGCTGATGGTTGGCAGGTTAGAGCACGGGTGTCTGTGTGGTTCAGGACAGGAGATGTTGAGTGCTGCAACCCAGGCCACATCTTTGCACTCAGCTGCCTGACTTCCATCCCATGCTGCGCGCACTGCGTCATCTGTGAACTCCTCTGTACATGTCATTTCATATGCTTCCATATCCAGGGGAAGACGTGACAGGGTGTCGGCGTCTGCATTTGACTTCCCAGGCCTGTATTTGATGTCAAACCGGAAGTCTGAGAGCTCCCCGACCCACCCTACTGGGTGTCGTAACTCGAACCGACATGAGTACTGTATTCACTCACCTAACAACAGTCACATCTACCACTTCACTCCTCTTATCATGTCCATTAGCGCCTTAAAAAGTGTGTGTCGGGTAAAGTTACGCTCTTTGAGGTCAAAAGGTGACAGGTCTACCATTAACGCGAGCCGACCACACTCACAGGAACTTGGTATACCAACAACTCTTAACTTCCCATTCTGGCGCTGGTATAAGACAGCTCCCAGTCCCTGGTCCGAGGCATCAGTGTGTAATGTGAAGGGCAGGTTAAAGTCAGGGTATGCTAAAACAGGGGGAGTTGTCAAGAGTGTGACTAGTTTTTCAAGGGCTTCCTGGTGTTCAGCACTCCAGTTAACTGGTTCTCGTGAAGCTAACTGTGGACGTTTGACATTTTTGGTTCGTGATGGGGTCAGGGCTGTCNGAGGAGAATAGTACAGGTAATCGCGGAATTTTTCACACACAGCCCATTTCAATGCGAGAAACTCCAGTTTTCCACTGTCCAGATGGTAATTGCGCTCGGCTGGTGTGAGTGTCCTTGAACCATATCCAACAACTCTTAACTTCCCATTCTGGCGCTGGTATAAGACAGCTCCCAGTCCCTGGTCCGAGGCATCAGTGTGTAATGTGAAGGGCAGGTTAAAGTCAGGGTATGCTAAAACAGGGGGAGTTGTCAAGAGTGTGACTAGTTTTTCAAGGGCTTCCTGGTGTTCAGCACTCCAGTTAACTGGTTCTCGTGAAGCTAACTGTGGACGTTTGACATTTTTGGTTCGTGATGGGGTCAGGGCTGTCCCTGGTTTGGTTTGCAGCAACTCATAAATTGGTTTCGCAATTCTGGAAAAGTCCTGGATATATGAGCGATAATAGCCCAAGAAACCTGTCAATTTCCTCACGTCTCCGACTGTTTGCGGTCTTTTGTTTGTCAAAGTTTTGACAGCCTCCAGGTCACGTGGGTCAATCTTGACTCCTTCAGCTGACACAAGACGACCAACGTACCTGACTTCTCCTTTGAAAAGCTCGCATTTCTCTGGCCTGAGTTTAACACCATGGCGCTGGAGAGCTTGTAGAACTTTGCGAACTGCCTCCACATGTTCTTCAAATGTTTTTGCATAGCAGAGGACATCATCAAGGTATGGGGTGCAGCATTCATCTCTGAGGGGCCCTAACATTTCCTCCATGCTTCGTTGGAATGCTGCAGGGGCGTTAGAGAGCCCAAATGGGATACGGACCCATTCATAAAGACCCCATGGAGTAATGAAGGCGGTGAACTGGCATGAGCCCTCAGCGATGAAGCCTTGATGGTAGGCTTTGCCTTGGTCCAAGATGCTAAACCAGGCATTGCCTCCAAGAGTGTCTGTCAGATCTTGGATTCTGGGGAGGGGATGTCGATCAGGTACAGTCTTTTTGTTCAGGAGGCGATAGTCGATACATAACCGCAAGCTGCCATCTTTTTTTCTGACGCAGACAACTGGAGCAGCATACGGGGACTTGGATTTGACTATCCAGCCTTTCAACAACAGTTCCTGTATGTACTCTTTCACTTCTTTGAAGAGAGGCTTGGGGACTGAAGAGTAAGTTCTTTGTACAGGGATTTCATCCTGAAGGTTGATCGACATCTGCAGGCTTGGTATGCACCCAATGTCGTTGCTGTCGCGTGCAAAAGCTCCAGCTTCTTCACAAAGCATTCTGTTAGCCACCGCTCTTTTCTCCTCATCAAGGTGACTGAGATCAACAGGGGGTTGCCAGGGCGATGACTCTGTAGAGGCAGGAGTGGCAACAACGCTATTGACAGTGAATGTTGGGTTGTTGACAGTGACTGCTGGGTTGGGTGTGCCAAGTTGGTCGGGTGAAATGACTCTCTCAAAACTGTGAATACTTCCAAGAGCTGTTTTCCTGGGTAAGGTGATTGCATGTTTTGTGTTGTTTCCAACAGGTACAGCTACATATGGCTTTCTTGGATTTTGTACCTCTAACAGTCCTTCTCCAACATCCAGCTCTGCCAGTTGTACATTGGTGTCATCAGGCTCGAACAAAAAGACTGAATCACACAAGTTGATGTTGGGTGGGATCTGACATTTGACCCAGGCCACCTGACCTGCTGGAATGATGGTGTCTTGTTTACCTGTGCGTAGTCTGGCACACTGCACAGGAGGTTTGTGGGTCTGGATGAGGTTTACCAGGAGCTCTGCCTTGTCTGGTGGTATGGACATGGCATTGCAGAGCAGGGTGGCAAGTGTTGGAATCAGCTTTTCAGGTTGCTCTTGTATCATCTCCTCCAGCACATTAAACCCCAGTAGTGGTCTCTCAAGCTTGATGCTGCTGACAAGGAACGGGACAGCAATTGACAAATCAGGATCCTCATTACCCTTTAAATTGACTGTCAGAGTAACCCAGCCATCGAATGGAATGATGTCAGCATTGACTGCATAGACCTTTAAGTCTTCTTCATCATCCATAATTTCACTGAGTGGTTCAAGAGTGGTATTGGGCAGGTATTTGTTTTTCCAGTCTTTGTCAATGATACTCACTACTCGAGGACATAGATTGTTTCGTCACTGACGGTTCGGTAAGTCCAATGTTACCCAATCTCGGAAAAAAGGTTAATCAAATCGATTCGCAAGCGAGGACGATAACCCCTTTAGTCCCCTTCAACAGAAACTACAAACCAAACTAACAGAGACAAGAACCAAAAGACACTGTAGTAAAACGTAAACTTACAAGTGACGACCAACATTTTGTTTTTCAGACTCACCAGTGCGGTAGGTATCAGGTTGGGACTGCAGGGGTCCGGTCACTGTCTGTCCCCTGGCAGAGACCGGCTTCCGTTTCCCGGACGCATTGGTTTCTGTAAACAGCCGACTGCTCTGTGACCATCTTTACCGCAGTGAAAACAGTGAGTGCAGTCTGGGCGTCTCTGTTCAATGCACTTGTTACAGCCAAACGGTTTGTCTCTGTTATAGTCTGTTTTGTTTTTTCTTGGATGGCTGGTTTGTTCTGATTTTAATGGTTGTCTTGACTGCTGCATCGTCTCAACAAGACAGGTAAGTTTCTCAACTTTTTCAGTTAGCTGCTGGATAATGTCAGTTGTTTGTTGCTTGAATGTTTTCTCCTGTTTTGCAGCTGAAGGTTGAGCAGCATTAACCTCAACTTGGGCACTGTGCACTTTTGCAGGTTTTTGACGTGTAGCTGAACCCAAACGCCTTTGTCTCTCATTTTCATCACTTATTACTTTCTTCATTTGTTTCAGTATTATCTCGTCAGCCACATTACTGTCTGCAAGTAGTGGTTTTAGTTCTCTGCGAACATTTTCATGTTGGGGTCCCAAGCCTTGATACACAGTGTGGAGAAAAACATCTTGAATAGTGTTTGCACTATACTTAACTTCTGTGTCTGCGTGCTTTGAGGTGAGCAAGATCTTTTGTTTAAGTCCTATGACTCTGTACAGAAATTGCTGGGGTGTTTCATTGTCTTTCTGTTTGGTGCACATGAGTTCTTGGAAAAGTTCCATGTTGCTTTGCTCACCCAAATGAGAGTGGAGAAAAACTTTAAGTTCCTCGACAGTTAAATCATCTTTGATCATTAACATGTCTTTAAAATTGCCGGGTTTCATGACTTTTAGGACTGCTCTCACAATTTCTGCATCACTGAACTGCTCCTTTAATCCCTCTTCAACTTGGCGGCAAACATTGTTGTAGCTGATGTCAGATCCCTGGTCTCCAATTTGACCTCCCTGAATCTTGAACTCTCTGCGATGAAGGTAAGAAAGCTCTCTTAAAGAGACTACTTTGTCACTATTCATGGGTAAGTTGTGTTTACTGTTGTTCACATTGTTTGTCATTTCTCTCCCCTCTGACATGATGTGTGCCTCTGCAGGTGATTGAAGTGCAGACTGCTGAGTGGATGTGGGCACATGTTGCCTGATTTTCTTACTGAGCTCTTCATAGCTGGCAAGTATTTGTTGCATTTCGGTGTCAGGTGTACTCATGGGTGTTGTTGCTACAGAGTTGTTTGTTTTAACCATAACAACCTCATCAATTTCTCTCACTGGGTCAACATCAACACTAGTTGGATTTACCTCATCACTAACTTGTGACAACACATCACCTGTTACACGCACTTGTGAATCAGACACATTTCCCTGAATGGTTACATCAACAACATCTTTCAGCTCTAATAAATGAGCCATACCTGCATCTTCAGACTCTAGTAAGTGGCTACTGCTCATAAAACTGCATATGTACTCGAAACAAGCCTCCTCATCCCCTGACTTGAGACGTGATTGGTCCACACCTGGAGCTGGACTCAGCGATTTGGCAATCTGGAACAGTTCATCTGCAGAAAGAGCGAGCAGGTTCTTCTTGATGGCCCACACCAAGGTTTTCCTCTCACCATCTGCCATAGCTGCTTCCCTATTCCTCTGCGATCAGTTCTACAAGACCTTGGCAAGAATCAGAGACAGGAACATGAGTGGTTATCTCTGCACGGCACAGTCCTCACTCTATGTCCATCAGTGGCAGAATACTGGTACTCTGGGTCATCAGATAAGGCAGGATGTTACACTGCAGAATGGATCTGCATCAGTACTCAGGAATGCTGTCATCCAGAGATCATCACACCGGATCACGCCCACATGTCTCTCTAGGTCGATCTTGGTCCACGGTGTCAATATCATTGGATCATATCCGGGCAGGAAGTGGAAGTGATCCCGGACCGAGCCCCCAAAAATCTGTTACAGGTACCGGATGGTACGAAGTGAACAGATAATGTGATTCTGCAAAAGGAGAAATGAATTTCAGACACGGTTTTACTTGTTTTCGTCTCAGCCTCGCTCTACAGAATTTATTCTGTTTCTCATAGTAAAATAAATCATGTTTCCTCTCACAAAATGTCCATATCTCCATGAAAAAACAAACAAAATTCATGTCGNATGAGCCATACCTGCATCTTCAGACTCTAGTAAGTGGCTACTGCTCATAAAACTGCATATGTACTCGAAACAAGCCTCCTCATCCCCTGACTTGAGACGTGATTGGTCCACACCTGGAGCTGGACTCAGCGATTTGGCAATCTGGAACAGTTCATCTGCAGAAAGAGCGAGCAGGTTCTTCTTGATGGCCCACACCAAGGTTTTCCTCTCACCATCTGCCATAGCTGCTTCCCTATTCCTCTGCGATCAGTTCTACAAGACCTTGGCAAGAATCAGAGACAGGAACTACTCACCAATAGAGACGTGCCGTGTCAGGAGTGAGATACAGGTAGTCACCGTCTTATGACCATGAGACCCAGTAGTCTATTCCGTCCTACAATGTGACGTCTTACCTAGACGTAGTCATGAGTCCTTACGACAGTAGGTCTCTAGTAGTGTGGAGATCACGCCCACATGTCTCTCTAGGTCGATCTTGGTCCACGGTGTCAATATCATTGGATCATATCCGGGCAGGAAGTGGAAGTGATCCCGGACCGAGCCCCCAAAAATCTGTTACAGGTACCGGATGGTACGAAGTGAACAGATAATGTGATTCTGCAAAAGGAGAAATGAATTTCAGACACAGTTTTACTTGTTTTCGTCTCAGCCTCGCTCTACAGAATTTATTCTGTTTCTCATAGTAAAATAAATCATGTTTCCTCTCACAAAATGTCCATATCTCCATGAAAAAACAAACAAAATTCATGTCGTTGTCAAATTCACATATAAATCATGAAAGGACATTCTCGAGCTTCTTTTCGCGGCTTTTTAGCATTAAAAGCTAAAACGTGAGCTAACGGCTTCAACTCTCTTTTTAACATTCTGATCATGTTTTCAAAACATATGGTAACATCAAAAAACTGGTTTTAACATAAAATTGTTTATACAATGTTCAAGTGCTGTTGAAATTCTATACAGAAACATATTTATAACAATTTACAAGAGTTACTCACATTCCGTCCAGAGACATGTTTTCAACTATCATTTTACCGCTTTCACCAACTTCAGCAAAATGTAAAACAAGTAATTTACACATCAGAAAAATATAACAGCTTTAACTAAAATGCACCGGAGCCCAAACTTAAACTTGAGGGGACAAAAGTATACCGCGGCTTCATTTTCCAACGGTCGCGGCACATCTGACTCATAAACATTCACGTACACGGCAGAGCTACATCCCAAATTCTCTCTTACACACCATAACACATTCATCTACCGGTAAACACAAAATAACTTAGTATATTTTATACTTAACATACCTGCAAAAGGAGAAATGAATTTCAGACACGGTTTTACTTGTTTTCGAGAGTCGGAGCGAGATATCTTACTCCGTCCAACTGCACTTTTCGGCATTTCGCTGACGACGTTTTGTAAGAGTGTCCATGACGTTTCACACTATGACGGTGGATGACCGCTAACTGTCTTTTGTTGACAGACAATTCTATTACCCTTTTTAGGTTCTATTTAGAAGGTTTTTTTCACATATGAACTGTGTAATGTCGTGATTAGCATCTCATGCAAAATGTAAACATATATCACAATTGTGACAACACAATGGTGGCGTCACATAAACACGGTCCAGCGTGTTATTTCCCCGTGTTGGTATGGTGACATGCTGGTAGAATTTGGGCAGAGTGTCTGTCAGGTTTACTTGGTTGAAATACCCCGTAACCACATAAAACGCCTCTGGGTGCTTGTGCTGGAGCGAGCTGATGTTGTTATGAAGCTCCGTTAGCGTGTCGTTAGCTTTAGCATCCGGCGGGATGTAAACAGCCATAACAAACACCGCTGTAAACTCACCAGGCAGATAGTGTGGCCGGCACTTAATAGTCATATGCTCTATCGGCTCAGAGCAGTGGCTGTTCACCTGCGTACAGTTTGTGCACCAACGTTTATTCACGTAGACGCATAGTACACCCCCGCGGCTCTTCCCCGACTGCTGGTTGCGGTCCGCCCGGAAAAGAAGCCGGCCATCGATCTGGAAGGCTTGATCCGGCATGCTGTCATTTAGCCAGGTTTCCGTCAGACAGAGTACTGCACAGTTCCTCATCTCCATGGAAACCCCCAGTCTCAAAAGAAGCAGGTCCATCTTGTTGTCAAGGGAACGCACATTGGACAAAAACAGGGAGGGAATCGGTGGTCTCCCAGCGTTAGCCTTTAGCCTGGCTAGCAGCCCACCCCGTTTACCTCTCTTCTGCTTCCGTGCACACCGCTTCCTCTTACCCCCTGCCTGGCGAACACTTTCATGCCAGACTGAATCTGATGTCCTCAGGAGGTGCAGTCTGCCCAGCAAGGCCCTGAGACTGTTGACGGCTGTTGTTGTTTTTGTTGCTGCTGTAGTTGTCGTCGTTGCAGTTGATGTGTATTCAGCGGAACCATCCCTTATTTTAATGAGTTCGGTTTGGCTATATCTTTTACGCTCGTTTACACAAGCAAAAGTGCCAAGGCTGGCCTCAGGACCAGCCAAAAAAGTACTTGAAGGGGGCTTGTCCCCTGGAGCAAAAGAAGCCGCTGCACTCCTGCGCGCCGCCATCTTGGAAAAAAAAAAAAAAAAAAAAGGATGTGAAATAATGTCCAAAATGAAAAAATGAATGGGTGAATTGAAGAATAAATGGGGAAAAAAGGAAATCGATGAATCACAATGACAGAATTTTTTATCCCTATAAGTTGTGTGGGAATTATCAGTTATCAGATGTTTGAGACAGTGAAGTGTGTGTGTGTGTGTGTGTGTGTGTGTGT
>RPOG01006430.1:0-23992 GCA_008086565.1 Thalassoma bifasciatum | reverse complement strand
TGTGATCCAGGTAAACTCCTATTCTTGAAGAGCCATCAACTGAGATTCGAGTTTCAACACTGTTGTGCAAAAACGTGAAGCTACGGGTATAGTAACAAGATAACGCCCAAGATTTGTCGTTGCGTCCAAATTCACACTCTTCACTGCTCCCTGCTCTGCTGATATTCTTGTATGAAACTGCGATGTAAATTTCTTCACCCCTCCACTCCACCTCCCAGTAACAACGTCCAGGCAAACTCTCTTTACTCAGAACCTGCCAGGTATCGGTGAATCTGTCCGGATGTGTTGGATAAGACCCCTCGCCGTAAAATCTTATCTCTCTGTTCCCGTTGGATAATGCCAATTCATTATTAACTGTGTTTGGATCCAGAGTGATGTCACATGAATACTTCAAGAACTCAGCTCTGGTTTTGGGCTCTGGTTCTGGCAGAAAAGTCTCCACTTGAGTCAGTTTCCGTGAGATGTTTGTCCATCCCTCTCTGAGAACGTCCTGTAGTTTGTTTCTGATTTCTGTCACAGCTGCTGTCACATCCTGAAAGTGTGTGAGAGGACGGATGTTGATGCTGGATGAGTGTGTAGATGGACTGAGTGCTGACAGTGAGGGGTAGTCCTGGAGAAACTGGTTGTGATCCTGTGTGTGTGACAGCTTCTGGTCGAGTCGCAGAAAGGAGAAGTCGAGTCACTAGAGGACGAGGTCGAAGTCCTGAAGCTCTTTGACTCCACTCACTTCAGTTTCCTGCTGGGATCTGACCTGCTGCTTCACATCAGAGCGTCTTTTCTCCATGAGACGGATCAGCTCAGTGAACATCTTCTCACTGTGCTCCACTGCTTTATCAGCAGAGACATTGATGACCTCCAGCTCCTGTTGAAGCAGCTCCACATCTTTCTCTCTGTCCTGGATTCTCTGCTGGATGTTTAGTCGACTCCCCTCCAGATCTTTCTGCCTCTCACTTCTTTCTGCTGCAGCTGAGACTGCGTCGTGGCCTTTGTGTTCGTCCACAGAGCAGAGATAACAGATCAACTGTTGATCAGTTCGACAGAACATCTTCGTCACCTCATCATGAAGAGAGCAGACGTTCTCCTGGAGTTTCTTGGACGGATCCATCAGCTTGTGTTTCTTAAAAGTTGAGGATTCATAATGAGGCTGAAGGTGTTTGTCACAGAAAGAAGCCAAACACTGCAGACAGGACTTACAGGCTTTCAGTTTCCTCCCAGTACAAACATCACAGGCCACATCTTCAGGTCCAGAGTAGCAGTGATCAGCAGGAGCAGCTTCGAGTCGAGTCTTCTTCAGTTCCTCCACTATCACTGCTAACATGGTGTTTTTCTCGAGCGCAGGCCTCGGTGTGACTGTTTTCCTGCACTGAGGGCAGCTGTAGACTCTCTTCTCATCCTCTTTATCCCAGTGGGTTTTAATACACTTCATGCAGTAGCTGTGTCCACAGGGAACAGCCACTGGATCCTTCAGTAGATCCAAACAAATCGAACAATTAAAATGTTCTCTGTCCAGCTGAACTCCTTTCTGTGCCATCTCTCCTCTCTTCTCTCAGGAGCAACGCCTGTCTGAGTTTTACTTCCTGACTTTTAATAATCTCCAAGCTCTGATCTACAAAACATGTGTCCGTGCAGTGAACAGGAACAGTCACATCCTTCATGTTGGTTACACCCATCGTTGAAGTGTAGATCTGTGGTGCTGACTGTTTCAGAGCAGGAAGAGGAGGGAGGGTTTTATCCAGATCAGATTTCTTCCTGGAAGGTTGTGGTTTGAACATCACTGGCTGAGCAGCTACACAAACTCTACATTTTCTTCCCACAGGCCGTCACACTGATGAACAGTTAAAATAATGATAATAATAATCTGTTATCCTGCTGTCAAGTCTCAGGCTCATGCACATTCTCACTGTTGCACATTTTCATTGCACTATTTAATTTAAATGTGTATTTATATATTTTTTTTTCTTTCTAATTTGTAGTTTCTGAATTTCTGTTTTTTTATATACATATTTATTTGATATTTGGTGTTTATTTTTCCTTGGTTTTGTTCAAAGAGAGAACAGTTAAAACCTGAAACCAAAGCTGATTCTGATTTTGTAAAAACTTATGATGCTTATTTGATTTAAAACAGCCAGAAAGTGACGACAAATAGTCAGAATATTAATTTTATGGCTATTATTCAAGGATTCAATGGTTTTTATTGTCAAATTTTCTACACATACAGGACATACAGAAAAATCAAAATACTGTTTCTCTCTCTCCATCCAATCTCGACATAAACAAATAGGAAATAGAATTAAAATATAAATTTTAAAACTTAAATATAAAAATAATGTAATAGTAAAAGTAAAAAAGCTTATGAGCCTTATACATTCTTTGTAAATAGTGCAAGTTTTTATCTTTTTTTTCTAAACTGCTAATTTCTAATAGCTATCTTAAGTCTTTATTATCATAGTAATAATGATAATAGTAGTGGTAATGATAATAAGAATAATAATGATTATTATTCCTGTTGTTGTTGTTATTATATTATTACAATAGCTTATTTTTTAATCTTCTTTGTTTTTTATTTTTTTATTTTTTCTACTTTATTCTATGTTATTATTGAATTTTATTGTTGCATTTTTTTGCACTTTGAATGTTTGTGAGCTGCTGTGACGTGGAAATTTCCCCTATGGGAGATCAATAAAGTTTATTCTATTCTGTTCTATATATTTTTGTTATTCTTTATTAATAACGACTGGTATAAAAATGGCTTGTTTGTCAGGAATTTATCTGACACCAAAAAAATATGATCATTTTATGTCTGTGTAAGCGTCACATTCATTTACATTGAATACAAGTATGCTTTAAAATCTTTTTGGATTTTGTTCATAACTGTGGTGGAAATTTCCGACCATCTTTGATTTTTCTGTATCCAAGCAATTTGTTTTTAATTTTTATTTTCCTGGATTCAAAATTTTAGCATTTTAAGCATTAGACTACATTTAAAGCAAAGTACTGAACTTTGTGCTATTTTGTTCTTAATTGTTTACAGGTGTTTACATTGTTATTGCTCTATTTGCCTTTTTATTGTCTCTTGTAGATAAATAAAGTTTTTGAATTTGAAAGTTCACGTAGAATAAAGTTGATATCCCGATCGGAAAAAATATAATTGTTACTCTGTGAACTTATCCAGGCTACTCTGTGTGTACAACAAAGTATAAAAAGATTATGTTATATTAAAGATAATACTTGGGAGGTCAAAATGGGGTCACGACCCTTAATGACTTCAGACTATTTCAGTCTACAAAACTCAGCTGAGGAGTGGTGATAAAGAAACGAGAGTCCAGCATGTAGAGGGTAAGTGAACGTTGTCTGGACTCTGTGGAGGAGAGTCATGGTTTCAGAGACGCTGTAAAAAGACAGAACACCTGCTCTCTGATCCAGGTAAACTCCTACTCTGGAGGATCCTGATGCTGGGATAGAAGTTTTGACTTTGTTGCACCAAAAGTCAAATCTGCTTCTGCCACAATCCAAAGCCCAAGATTTGTCATTGAATCCAAATTTGCATTTTTTGGACAGCCCTGCTCTTTTGATATTCCTGTATGACACTGCAACAGAAACTCCTTCTCCACTCCACTCCACCTCCCAGTAACAACGACGAGTCAAACACTCTCTACTCAAGACCTGAAAACAACCAGTGAATCTGTCTGGGTGACTAGAATGAGACTGACGCTGTGTTAATGTTGCTTTTCTGTCATCATTACACAGTAAAATCCGTGTATGTGCTGTGTTTGGATCCAGAGTGATGTCACATGAATACTTCAAGAACTCAGCTCTGGTTTTGGGCTCTGGTTCTGGGAATAAAGTCTCCACTTGAGTCAGTTTCTGTGAGATGTTTGTCCATCCCTCTCTGAGAACGTCCTGTAGTTTGTCTGTGATTTCTGTCACAGCACGACAGTGTAGGACTTTCACACACTCTCCTGCCTACAACTACGACCTACTCACACATCTACCTGACTCACGACTGTCACTCCCCATCAGGACCTCTTTGACCAACACTAGGACACACACACTGTCGAAGACGTCGAGTCGCACTTTCCTCTTCAGCTCAGTGATCTCCTGCTCCAGCTTCTCCTGAAGCTCTTTGACTACACTCACTTTAGTTTCCTGCTGGGATCTGACCTGCTGCTTCACATCAGAGCGTCTTTTCTCCATGAGACGGATCAGCTCAGTGAACATCTTCTCACTGTGCTCCACTGCTTTATCAGCAGAGACGTTGACGGCCTCCAGCTCCTGTTGAAGCAGCTCCACATCTTTCTCTCTGTCCTGGATTCTCTGCTGGATGTTTAGTCGACTCCCCTCCAGATCTTTCTGCCTCTCACTTCTTTCTGCTGCAGCTGCTCTGCTCTCGTTCACCTGAAGTTGCTTGAATGGCTCTACCAGCTTGTGTTTCTTATAAGTTGAGAATTCATAATGAGGCTGAAGGTGTTTGTCACAGAAGGTGATCAGACACTGCAGACAGGACTTACAGGCTTTCAGTTTCCTCCCAGTACAAACATCACAGGCCACATCTTCAGGTCCAGAGTAGCAGTGATCAGCAGGAGCAGCTTGGAGCCCAGTTTTCTTCAGTTCCTCCACTAAATCTGCCAACATGGTGCTTTTCTGCAGCACAGGCCTTTGATCGAAGCTCCTCCTACACTGAGGGCAGCTGTAGACTCTCTTCTCATCCTCTTTATCCCAGTGGGTTTTAATACACTTCATGCAGTAGCTGTGTCCACAGGGAACAGTCACTGGATCCACCAGTAGATCCAAACAAATCGAACAAGAAATTTTTTCTCGGTCCAGCTGAACTCCTTTCTGCGCCATCTCTCCTCTCACGGACGGTGGTTGTCAAATAATTCCTCCGTCTCTGGTACGAAATGTTGTCTGAGCTTTGATTAAGGACTGAGGTCTTTGGTCTAAGGTGTGCTTTCCCATATTTACAGCCTGCAGTTAAACTTGGACTTTGACCCATGACGCTTTGCTTTCATTAGTTTTATATCCTCATATTTGTATGTTTCCTATAAAGCTTGTCAGAGTAAACTTTTTTCAACCATTTTTTTAAGAGTCACTGTTCATATTTGCAATTTTTCCTCAAAGCCTGTTGGAGAACTTTTATTTCAGCTTTTGTCTTGTTGTGGACTTCTACAAATATAATTTGATTACAGCTTTAAGTATCATAAAACCATAATTCTCCAGATACCATAAAACACTCAGATCATATTATATCCCTCATGGAAATCAATCATTCGCTAAGCAGCTGCTCTGACTCTTCTGAAACGTTACATCACCTGCACTGCAAAAACTGAAATCTAAACAAGTCATTGTGTCTAATTTTTAATAAAATTCGTCTTATGATTCTTGATATGAGCTACATTTAATTGATAAGTCCAGGAAAGTGTCTTATTTCAAGTTATTTAAAGACAAAAATGAGGTCTGAATTGCTTGTAACAAGTCAAAAAAATCCTACAAAGGGGTAAGATAAAAGTTTCTTGTATCAAGACGTCTTTCTAATTTCAAGAAACTTTACAGGTGAATTTCTAATCCTATTGGTAGAATATTTTTTAAATTGTTATAAGTGTCTACACCATCAAGTGTACACAGCCAGTTGACTCCACAGAGCATGAGTCACCTGTGTGATTCATCCATGTACAGCAGTGTGTCATGTCCACTGTGTGCCCTCCTCACCCACGGTTACATCACACATTGCATCCAACTCCAGAAAAACGCCCACGTTTCCACAAATGCTGTATTTTGATGTTTTATTTGTAAATTGAGTGAATTGTTTTGGGGGAAAATAGTACAAGCTGTCACTTCTCGTCCTCATTATCAGTTTGTCAAAACAATCACAACAAATGAAACACAATTAACTGTTCTGATATGATAAAATACAAGCCACACGACAAAAAAAAAAACCTTATTTACACATAACATCTGGCTTTATATCTTTAATATTCAAGATTAATATAGAAGATGATGAAATTCAGTAATAGAGACAAACACAATCAAATATGTATAAAACGCATTCAGTAGCTGAGCAACAATCATGAATTCCTAGATTAGATAACTGAACACTTGACTTTCTCCCTTCACACAACAAATGAGTTTAAAACACTTAAGTGTCTGATTGAAGTAAACAGCATGAAATAGAAATAGAGAAAAGGAGAGTTCTACTTTACAGTCATTAATTAACATGATAGCAGAAAAGATGTGAAAGTCCCACCCACAAAGGTTGACTGACAGCATATGGAAAAGAACTCATAGCCAAAAAAAAAGCATCTAAAAATAAAGAATAAACATTTCAAGCACTTACGCTTACCCACTTCCCCTGAGATTACTTCTGACTACTTCAGTTGAATAAACTCAGCTGAGGAATGAGATGACAGGTAAAACATGAGTCCAGCATGTAGAGGCTGAGTGAACATGGTCTGGACTCTGTGGAGGAGAGTCATGTTGGTTTCAGAGACGCTGTAGAAGGACAGAACACCTGCTCTGTGATCCAGGTAAACTCCTACTCTGGAGGAACGAGGGCCTGAGACACGAGTGCTGACTTTGAGGTACTTAAAGCTGTAACCATCGTTGAAACAGTGTAGAACCCAAGATTTGTCATTGCATCCAAATTCGCATTCATCTAAGATTCCTGCTCTGCTGATGTTCTTGTATGAAACTGCTGCAAAAATGTCTCCACTCCGCTCCACCTCCCAGTAACAACGACCAGTCAGACTCTCTTTACTCAGGACCTGTGGATAACCAGTGAATCTATCAGGGTGACTATCACAAGACTGATGTTGATCTGCAATGATAAAATTGATAGTGATAATTATAATAGTAATAATGATATTAAAGATAGTAATAAGTCATTTATTCTACTTCTACCACTACTACTACTACTACTACTACTACTACTACTACTACTACTAATAATAATAATAATAATAATAATAACAATTATTATTATTATTATTATTGCAGGGTTATTTCATGGACACTTGCTACTATATACATGAGGAATATTGTTGAGGGAATGTCTCTGCAGCCTCGATGACAATGTGCACTGACGCTGTTATAAAAAAAAAAAAAAGTCAACCATTAATTCTAAGCTTCTTTCTGCTTTCATTAAACCCCAAATGATGGACATAAAGACTGTAATTGCACCTCAAAAATCATTTGAGTTTTGCCTCCCATGGACTTGTCTTGCAGGTATAAAATAAGATACAGTATAATATACAGTCAAATAAAATCCTATACATGATCACACAGTGTTGACAGTTATAGAAATCAAAGATGAACCACAAAGATTTCCAGATTACTTGTGATTCATCTGACCTTTGTTAACGGGAGTCACTTTCTGGAACCCTGATGCTGCGTTCAGGGCACATGGGAAATTAAAAAAAAAAAAAGACTTTTTCAACATCAACATGAACAGTTAAAGCAATTATGGCTTAATCGGTTAAGGAGTGTGAATTTTAACAAACTCAAATGTTAATACAACATGTCAGAGTACCAGTCACAAAGTTTGATTGACAGCTCTTTGCAATAAACAGGTATAAGAATCAAAATTGAGGAATTGCAAACACAGAAGTAAAACCACTGTTCCTGAAATTACTTCAGGTTATTTCATTTTAACAAACTCAGCTGATGATCCAAGAGAGCAGTCAATCCAGAGTCCAGCATGTAGAGGCTGAGTGAACGTGGTCTGGACTCTGTGGAGGAGAGTCATGTTGGTTTCAGAGACGCTGTAGAAGGACAGAACACCTGCTCTGTGATCCAGGTAAACTCCTACTCTGGAGGAACGAGGACGACCTGAGATGGGAGTGCTCACACTGTTGTGCCAAAAGTTATAAATGTTGTCGTCGCAATACAAAGCCCAAGACTTGTCGTTGAGTCCAAATCCACATTCACCTGATCTTCCTGCTCGACTAATGTTCTTGTAAGAAACTGCTGCATAAATGCCTCCTCTCCGCTCCACCTCCCAGTAACAACGTCCAGTTAGACTCTTTCTACTCAACACCTGACGATCATCAGTGAATCTGTCCAGGTGACTTCCATAAGACTGATGCTGTGTCAGGAAAGCTGCTTTTCTGTTCCCCTCTGATAATAACAGTCGTGTGTTTGCTGTCTTTGGATCCAGAGTGATGCCACATGAATATTTCAAGAACTCAGCTCTGGTCTTTGGCTCTGGTTTTGGCAATAAAACGTCCAGATCAATCAGTCTCCGTAAGATCTTTGTCCATCCCTCTCTGAGAACGTCCTGTAGTTTGTCTGTGATTTCTGTCACAGCTGCTGTCACATCCTGAAAGTGTGTGAGAGGACGGATGTTGATGCTGGATGAGTGTGTAGATGGACTGAGTGCTGACAGTGAGGGGTAGTCCTGGAGAAACTGGTTGTGATCCTGTGTGTGTGACAGCTTCTGCAGCTCAGCGTCTTTCCTCTTCAGCTCAGTGATCTCCTGCTCCAGCTTCTCCTGAAGCTCTTTGACTCGCCTCACTTCAGTTTCCTGCTGGGATCTGACCTGCTGCTTCACATCAGAGCGTCTTTTCTCCATGAGACGGATCAGCTCAGTGAACATCTTCTCACTGTGCTCCACTGCTTTATCAGCAGAGACGTTGATGGCCTCCAGCTCCTGTTGAAGCAGCTCCACATCTTTCTCTCTGTCCTGGATTCTCTGCTGGATGTTTAGTCGACTCCCCTCCAGATCTTTCTGCCTCTCACTTCTTTCTGCTGCAGCTGAGACTGTGTCATGGCCTTTGTGTTGATCCACAGAGCAGAGATAACAGATCAACTGTTGATCAGTTCGACAGAACATCTTCATCACCTCATCATGAAGAGAGCAGACGTTCTCCTGGAGCTTCTTGGACGGCTCCATCAGTTTGTGTTTCTTAAAAGTTGAGGATGCAAAGTGAGGCTGAAGGTGTTTGTCACAGTAAGAAGCCAAACACTGCAGACAGGACTTACAGGCTTTTCGTTTCCTTCCAGTACAAACATCACAGGCCACATCTTCAGGTCCAGAGTAGCAGTGATCAGCAGGAGCAGCTTTAGATCGAGTCTTCTTCAGCTTCTCCACTAAATCTGCCAAAATTGTGTTTTTGTGCAGCACAGGCCTCGGTGTGAACGTCCTCCTGCACTGAGGGCAGCTGTAGACTCTCTTCTCATGCTCTTTGTCCCAGTGGGTTTTAATACACTTCATGCAGTAGCTGTGTCCACAGGGAACAGTCACTGGATCCACGAGTAGATCCAAACAGATCGAACAAGAAATCCTTTCTCGGTTCAGCTGAACTCCTTTCTGCGCCATTTCTCCGCTCAGAAACAACACCTGTGTGAGTTTCAATTCATCAGAAATGAAACTAGTCTGATCATGATCTGCACGTCATGTGTTTGTTTACTTGAACTGTCAGCTCTAATTGGCTACATCCCTCCCAAACTTCCTCAAGGGGAGGGAACAAGGAAGTACCCGGCTGCGGCTGTGTTTGAGAGTGAGAAAAAGAGGGAGGTACTCAATGAGCTCACTTCTTATTTTTAGCTTGGCTCATTTCAGAGTTTTGGGGATTAACTCCTCTTCGATCAGGCAGTTGCATTCATTTCTACTCTTCTTCAGTCCATCAAATCTCTTTAAATCCATCCACCCTCCGTAAACACCTTTCTTCTTGCGTTCAGCTGTTGATTTAAAACTGTCTCGTGAAGAGTTTTAGATCATTTTTGACTCTCATAAAAGCTTTTATTTGATCTTACTTGGTCCTGATGACAGTTACGATCCACAAGATGGCAGCGTGTTCACAGCAGATGCTGCAGATATTTCCCTTTATCACCACAATCCTGGTGCTGTTCAACATTTGGCAGGTTTTTGAAGTTTATAGCTCATTAATTTACGCTATGAGGTGAAAAATATCAATAGATCTGAAGTCAATCATATGTCAGACTTACACTATGTACATGAGTATTATTCTGGTCCTGGATGGTCATGGATGTCAGACTAAAGGGATGAATAACAGTTCATCAACAGTTCAACAATTCAATAACAGTTAACACAGTTCATCACTACATCTACAAGTGACAGTTCAAACTCTACCATGCAAAGACAAAGTCAGACATCAACAACATCCAGAAATGCTGCCGGCTTCTCTGAGCCCGAGCTCATCTGAGATGGACTGAGGCAAAGTGGAAAAGTCTGCTGTGGTCTGACGAGTCCACGTTTCAAATTCGTTTTGGAAATCATGGACGAGGTGTCCTAAGGGCAAAAGCCGCAAAAGACCATTCAGATTGCAGTGCAAAGTTCAAAAGCAGCATCTGTGATTGTATGGGGGTGTGTTGGTGCCCATGGCATCATGGGTAACTTAAACATCTGTGACGGTTCCATTAATGCTGAAAGGTACAAACAGGTTTTAGAGCAACATCTGCTGCCATCCAAGACACTTTGTCTTTTTCAGGGACGTCCCTGATTATTTCAGCAAGACAATGAAACCAAGACACATTCTGCTCCTGTTACAACAGCGTGGCTCTGTAGTAGAAGAGTGCAGCTACTAGACTGACCTGCCTGCAGTCCAGACCTGTCTCCTACTGAAAATGTGTGGAACATTATGAAAAACAAACAGACACAACAGAGACTTTGGGCTGTTGATCAACTGAAGTCTTACATCAAGCAAGAATGTAAAAAGATTCCAGCGCCAAAGCTTCAACAATTAGTGTCCTCAGTTCAAAAACATTTATTGAGTGTTGTTAAAGGAAAAGGGATGTGGAAAACATGAACCTGTCCAAGCTTTTTTAAAACATGTTGCAGGCATCAATTTCAAAATGAGCAAATATTTGCACAAAAATAATAAAGTTCATCAGTTTGAACAATAAGTATCTTGTCTCTGTGGTGTATTTAATAGAATATAGGTTGAAGAGGATTTGGAATCATTGTGTTCTGTTTTTCATTTAACACAATGTCCCAACGTCGTTGGAATTGGGTTTATTACTTGCAATTAATTGCCCAGCCCTACGACCTATCCTGCTTAACTATCTCATTCAAGCAACGACAACATGAACAACTGATAACAAGTGGAATAACTACCTATAACTACGTCAGTACTCTGTGCAACATCCATAATTTATAATTTATTTAAGTCAGTACTCTGTGCAATATTCAACACCAATCTCATCATGTATGTACCACACATTTTGGGTAGACTGTACATACTTAATATTCTATTCGTTATTTTATTTTATTTTATATTTTATGCTTAGATTTCAATTTTGGGTAAGAAACTTATGCTTATACTTGACACTTATGCTTATATTTGAACTTTCTTATATTTCTAACACTACCTGAAAGGGAAGTGGTGGCTGACTGCTTGAAATTCCTTTCAACTTATCCTTAATTCTTTCTGAACTGCCTGTGCTGTTTTTAAGTCCTTGGACTGAGACATTTTTCCTCATGAATTCAACTTTTTATCTAAAAATTCTGGTATCTAAAAAATTTAATTCATAGTTTTGGCTTTTTATCTCAAATATTGATATCTTGTCTCATATTTTTTACTTTTTAACCAAAAATTTTGACTTTCTCGCTCATGATTTCAAATTTTCCATCTCAAAGTTGTGATATTTTATCTAAAAAATGTTATACTCTATCTCAAATTTTGATCCTATCTCAAATTTTTAACTTTCTCACCTGAAATTTTGACTTTTCCCTCATGATTTCAGCTTTTTTNAGTCAGAATTCTGAGAAAAAAGTCAGAATTCTGAATTCTGACTTTTTTTCTCTGAATTCTGACTTAAATCTCAGAATTCTGACTTAAATCTCAGAATTCTGACTTTAATCTCAGAATTCTGACTTAAATGTCAGAATTCTGACTTTTTTTTCTCAGAATTCTGACTTAAACCTCAGAATTCTGACATTAAACTCAGAATTCTGACTTTTTTCTCAGAATTCTGACTTTTTTTTTTTTTTTAGATTTTTTTTTTTTTCTCAGTGGCCCAAATCCTCTTCCGTAGAAAAGGTTGGGAATCACTGATCTAGAAAATGTATGCCCCCCGTTTGCTTGTCTGATCTTTGAATTTCACAGACTGCCCCTTTAACAGCCGACCATGATGATAGGCCCCGCCGGGTGTGAGGTGCAGTTCCCCGGATTCCACCGCTAGAGTTCCCCCCTCTGGTTCTGGAGCAGCGCGGTCTGACTGTGTTTACCTCCCAGCTCAGCGCTGCTCTACTGCGGCCAGCTGGACACACACACACCGCCACCCGACAGCTCCAACCAGCCTGGAAAATACTGATGTAAGCTGCCTGGTCTGAAATCCTTCGTGGATTTTTTTTTCTTTCCTGCATCTCTGTGAAGTTCGTGACACCGAAGCGAAGGTGGGTTTGATTTTACACACTGCGCTGTGCAGCGTTAGCTTAGCATTTAGCCACCTTTCCTACTATCCCGTGATGGAGGATTGTCAACATGGCGCCCTCCAAAACAAACCAGTTGGAAGCCACTTTGCTCATTGTTTTTGGCTTTCTTGTGTCGATAAAGGAGCTTAGTGTGAAAATAAAACACAATTAGATAATTTCCTGTGTTTTTAATCTTAATTTTACCGCCTGACAAGTTGATTATCATACGTTTGACATACAACCAGTTTACTAGCACGGCTAACCAAATTAACTCTCAACGTTTGCTGCCTCGTCAGCCAACTCCTAATTTTAACTTTATTTATGACATTCAACCCAAAATATAACATCGATAAATCTTTAGAGACTGTTACCAGTGAGTGAAATTGGTGTTTTTATCCCAACGGTTACCACTTTCGATGCTAATATCGTTAGCTCAGTTCTGTTTCTGGCCTACCTCTTTGTTGCAAAATGTTCATGAAATGTGTATTACGAGTTTTAATTTTGACTTTTATGATTGATTTTGGAATTACAGTGTGATAGCTTTGAATTTCTGTCACTGAACGACTTCATGTCTTGTGTCAATTAAGTGGCTTTTATTACCGGTGAGTAGCTGATGCTAAATCTCTGTCAGTCAACCTGTCACAGTTTATTTACTTCCTAACAAAACTCACAGTTTGGAGGAGGAATTAACACCATATGAGTGATTTTATAATTAGAGGTACATTTCAGGTGTGCAGAAAAGTGAAAAAATCATGTGCTATTTTTGATTAATATTCTATCTGTTTGAATAGTTTATACCTGGAATGTACTAAATTCATCAAATAACATGCTTAATATGTGGGTCAATGACGTGACGTCCCTTTTTTATGTCCGAGTGCAATATTTCCTTCCATCATGAATTGAGTATTTCATCACATGTCTTTCTTTATTCTATGAAACCTGTCTTAATTGAACACATCTTTAAACTATTAAAATATAACATGTTTTTTTGTGTTTTGGTTCCTCAAACCCCCAAAATGTCAGGTGGTGCAACCGTCCTGACAAGTATCCACAGTAATTAAACTCTAAAAATTGAATGTCAGTTATTGTAAATTGAAATTAAAAATAAAGCGGCATTATTTTATGCTTGAACCTTTTTAAATAAAACATTCCTTGCAAATAAAAATAATTTTAAAGCTGTTGAGAAATTTAAAAAACTTTTGTCCCGTAATTTTCACCTTGTCAAATGTCAGGGTGGTGCAACCGTAACATTAGACTTTTATTTTAAAGTGAAGAGAATAAAACAGGAAACAGGAAACTGCATCAGCCAGAGGAGCCCAAATGACATTTGTGACCAAGTGGAAAAGTTTGTAGATTTCTCTGAAATACTGATAAAAAAGGTTTTTTCACTTCATTGGTGACTGGAACAATTTCCATGTCAGGTGGAACAACCAATGTAATAATGTGAAATGTTATTTTAACATCAAATTATTTATCTTATTCACAAATAAAATTAATGAAACACACAAAATGAAAATGTATGAGTCACTACAGACACTTGAGAGATACTTGCCAATAATTTCACACAGAAAAAATAACAGGAACATATAAATATATTTTCATATATTTGGTTGAGCCACCTGACATTTTTGGGTGCTCAAATTAAAAATACTAAAAAATAATGAACCTAAAATCTTTGAAATGTTGGTCAACTACTGAAATCTGTTAGAAAACATAATTCTTATCTCAGAAATATGTTTTCATCCATTTTCAAAGAACTTTTTAAAAAAAAGTTTTTAGACCCCCTTTGTCATTGACCCATGTAACAAATTTTTAAATACTTAAATAAACGGCTCATTATTTTGTCAACTGTTACCTCCAAAAGTTCTGACTACTTTGTCAATATAAATGCATATTACACTGAATTCAGAGTAACTCAACACTATTACATTAGACTCAGCTCTCTAGAAATGTCCTATACAATTTAAATCACAGTTAAGTCAACATTTTAGAGAGTTATGGCACAAAAACACACATAAAACAGTTAAAATTTTCTCCATTTTTGTCCCTTGCTCTGACTATAAACCTCGTATTTGTCACAATCTTACCTCCATCAGCTCATAATTCTGTGTATGTCCCTTACATTTTGGTCATTTTAACATCTACAGTAATTACACAAGAAAATGTCAATAACACAGTTGACAAACAATGACATTACACCATTTACAGACAAACATTTGGGTGAAATATTGATGAGGAGGAGTTGAAAAATATCAAACTTTCTCCATAGTTCCCACCAAAAAGGCTGTGAACTCATATGGTTTGAGTCATGTGACTTTAAAAACAAACTGTTGCTGATTTATGGTTTTTTTTCATTGGGTAACACAGTTGACACATTTCTCAGACACATACAAAGTGAATACTTTTACGAGTATTTGTTTTATTTTAATGATTACTTTGAACAAATAATGCTGGAATTAATAGACAAAACAGGTATTCTAGTATTAATTGTGAAGGGCAAATGTGACATTTAAGAAATCAGACAGCTTCAAAATTGCAAATTCAAATGCACTATTTGCATTTTTTTGCTAAATAAATTATGGACGGTATTGACTTTCTGTGTTGAATTAAAGTGAAATATCACCAAAATGAGTTTATGTAAGATTGGTCAATGCTTAAAATCAAAATTTAGTGAAATTGATAAGTTTATCTCATGGATGTGAAATGTACCCTTAATTATCAAATCACTCATATAATGATTATAAATTTACAATCTAAATCATGTGATGTTAAAGGCCCAGAGAGGACTTCACAAGTGATCCTGGAGTTGTCTCACCTTGTACCTGATGGTAATCCGAGATTTAAAATGAGATTATCAGCACCAGAACCTGTTACTTCAAAGGCTATTTCTCAGTGACTGTGGATGACCCGGCCAATCCATTTACAGCACAAAGCACTGCTCCACATCCGACTTTTTGAACCTGAACCACGTCCAAATCATGGAAGTAGCACCGTTTTTTTTTTTTTTTTTACCAGTTCCTCCTCCTCCACCGTCACTGTACTTGCAGCCATTTCCACACAGAGACAAATACGATGACGTCATGATGTCGTGAGAGCACAAATCTCTACCGTGGGCCAATTTTATACTGCTTCTAACGTCATACTGTGTATAACGCGCAGCCCTAGTTTCAAACAATAGCCCTACATAACTGAAAATAAACAAGTGTGTTGATAAAGTTCATTTTTGGATGTATTGCACAGATGCATTCAGAGAAGTCTTTCCAAAGGGGTGATAATCAAAAACATTGCCCACTGGCTCTTTAGATTACTATCTTAGTCAGATCAGAATGAAAATAACCAAAATGTTATGGCAGCCCTCCAGTAAACCAGCTGACTAAACAAGATAAGGAGCTGAAAAACTCTTTGAAATACCTTTTACAGTTGATTTTTAGGGATTTCAAGATCAGAGAAGAGGAAGGAAAAGCAAAGGCCCGGTCAGTATCCAAGATTCACTCAATAAATTACAAATAAACACTCCCTACTTCTAATTCTAAACAATTAAAACTTAAAAAATCTGACACATAATGTATGAGGCTGCAGTGTTTTTTAAAGATAGTCACATTCTGATCTCGATGTATTCTTGTATCCGTGAACTCGAGCTCATACTTGAGGAGTAAATAGACGAAGCTTGAGGGGAGGATTACATCACACACTGACCTGAGAAGCCTTCTCTTCAACTGTGACCAGAAAATGAACCTCAACGCTTCCTGATCAAATATTCTGCCTATATTTATTTCACTGACCACATGCTTTATGTTGATTTTGGCTTCATTTGCACTTGTTTTTAGATGCTTTAAGATCAGTAACAGCACACGTTCTTTCTGTTATACGCTTTTTTTTTTGTCTTAAACCACAGTTCATGCCCTTGAGAGATAAGTTCTGATGATGAACATCCTCTTTCGACATCTGTCACAGCCTTCTCCTCTACCACGAAGTGCAGCAGAGTTGAATTTTCAGTCGTTAAGAAATGCTCTAAGCGTGATCATCGCTAGCTTCTGGCTACGAGTTATGAAAGTGACATCTTAGGTTTCATGGATGGTTAAAAGGAGGAACGCATAAAATAGGATTTGGATTTGTGGAAATATTTGGGGAAGAAGGACAGGCCTTAGCACCAAGATATCAGATGGAAAATTGACCACGTTTGGTTTTACAGAAAGGATGGTGAAGATGATTTACCTGTCTGGTATTGATTAAATGAATCTGTGAATTTAATTTGAAAGAATTTCTTAATGATGATTGTGAAGATGTAAAACTTTGCAGAGCCCAAAGCTCTCTTGGCTGGAAGTGTAATCTTATATGAAATAAGTTTTGTTGCTCAGATTAGCATGAAAACTGAAGTCTAACAGTTGATTTATTTGTTTTTTATCCTAATTCCTGCAGTCGCGATGAATAAAGAAGTCATGTCACGCGTGGTGAAGAAAAGGCAGGCGGATCCCAAGGTGGTCCAGTATGTGTGGGCGGCCATCGAGGTCATTCGCAACCAGAAACAAATCGCAAACATGGACAGGATCTCCAAGTAAGTGAACCACAGACACGAGGAATGCGGTGACATGAATCTTGTGAGGTGTAATAGTTTCTCTCTTCGCTCAGACTTTTTTCATTGACTTTTCTTCAACCACATCTCGACGTGTGGTGAAAGCCGTTTCTTTTGGGTGTTTCCAGTGATGAGGAGTGACAGGTTCACTGGGGGCAAAGACTCACCTTTATCCAGTAGAAAACCACAGACTTACTTAGATCTGCTGACTCTTATTGCAGCCGTTAAACACTTGGCAAATGATCTGTAAGGAGTCCAAGCCTGAAGAAGCCGACAAAACCACATCATCCCCAAACAGCAAAACAGACATGCACCGAGAAGGTGTCAGACTTTTTCTGAGTATTGGCGCTTTTCCACTATACAATTCCAGCCCTACTCGGCTCGGCTCTACACGGTTTGGTTACCTTTTCCACTAGCACGACTACAGACTCACCGTGGGTGTGGATCTTATAACACAGCTGCGCTAAAGTGCTGCGCAGAAGTGCGTGCATGTTCATCTATAACGGGACACAAACATAATTTTGTACTAACATATGTGCCACCGTGGTCTTTATAGGAAAAAACAAAGCTTTCAAAAGATTTCATTCATTTCAAAGTAATACAGCGGCTCAATGTCGGGCGTCATGACAACGGAGGTAAACAACAGCCTTGTGCTGCTGCACGCGGAGGAAAACGAAGGAGCTGCTTAACGACATTAGCTCTTCACTGGATCCAGTGAGATCTCTTTAATTTTTGATTTTTGGGCCTGGTATACCAGAGATTTTTTGTTGATCAATCATTCTTCTTTGAACTGGTTTTCCTTTTTGGTTCCCTGTGGATTAATGGACTGATTGGTGCTTAAAGACTCTCGTGGCAGACAGATCGCTCCTGCGCCGATGAACCTTGATGTAATCGAAAAGACTCTTTAAACCGAACTATCTTTGCTGTTAACTTCTTTTTCGTTTGAAAGGGACTTTTAACTTATTTAGGAATCATGAAGGAGCATTTTAAGGTGGTGTTTTGTGTTCATTCAGTCTGGTTCTGTGCCGTCGGGTTTAAATGTCATTAAAAACTCGTCGCTGACGTCTTCGTTTGCCTCTTGTAAGTGATTCTACAGAGTCTTAAGCTGCAGAGACGACATTCTCTGACCAATGAGTGACCGGCAGTCCGTCCACGTCACCTTTTAGTATCGGCTTTACTCGCTTGGAACCAGGGTAGAGCAGGTACTAAAAACTGGCGTCTGCCGCGTAGCACCGCGCTAATGGAAACACAACACAAACCGGGTAGAGTCGAGTAGAGTAGGGCCAAGGCGGGTCAGTGGAAAAGGGCCATATGTGGACTTTAGGGACTGGCATTTAAAGCTAAAGTGATGTAACCAGTAACCAGCACACACCACAACAGGCCCTGTGCAGGTGTAGATAACTTGTGAGATGGTGGAAAGAGATGCTGTTGATCACGTCTGTCTTGACGTTAACGCTGGTGTTTCTGTGCCTTTTGTATTTCACTGCCGTGCTGATTCTCTGCATTTTTTTATTTTTGTTTCTGAATCTGCAACTGTTTGTCCAGTGACTGTCCCCTAATGTAGTTCTCTTCTGTTTTTATTCTGTTCTGGTTCTACTCCAGACAGTGCAATATTTCTTTAACCTTAAACGTTTTTATTTTAGTCTTACGTTATATTTGAATTTCCTGAGACACTGAAGTTTTGGTTTTCATTATCTGTAAGCCGTAATAATCAACATTTCAAGAAATAAAGTCTTGAAGTAATTTGCTTTATGTATAATGAGTAAGGCCAAAAGACATATTGTTATCATATTGATATCGAGATATGAAAATTCAAGATATTAATATCCCAATATCGAGATATCAGTAATGTAGATTTTTCCCAGCTCAACCCCATTGTCCACATCCTGTTATAAAATCAGACTTTAATTCTTATCGATATCTGGATATCTTGCATTAATATCGAGATATGAAATTTTGTCCATATCGTTCAACTCTAATAATGAGTCTAAATAATATCTGGGTTTCACTTTCTGAAATTATTTTTATTTTTTAGATTTATTGGGGGGCTTTTCTGCCTTTAACTGGATAGGTGAGGAGGACAGTGGATAGAGCAGGAAAGGGGGAGAGAGTGGGGAATGACATGCGGGAAACAGGTCACAGGCGGGAATCGAACTTGGGCCACCCGCTCGAGGGCAAACCTCATGGTGCGCGGCCATATCCACTAGGCCATCTGCGCCCCCACTTTCTGAAATTAGTCAGCAAAACATGCAAACCGAGTTTTTTTGTTCTCAAAAATCCTACATTTTTCTTGTTCAAAACGAGAGCAGTATAAGAATAAATATTTCCCTTCAATGTCAACAACTCACAAGATGGGAATCTTAAAATAATCACACATTAAAACGCAATTGCAATATAGGGGAAAACAATCGCAATAAGATTATGTCTGCAAATTGTTCAACCCTAGTGTAAACAAAGACCGTTCTGTTCAATCAGTTTTTTATTTTCATCATAAATATTTATATTTTATTAGCATCTTCACAAAGACCCAACATCAAGACAAGACAAGGAGTCTGATATTATCTTAACCCGCCATGAGTGGAGACATTTCCAGTGTTTATAAAGTTATATTTCAAGGAACAGACTCATATCAAACAGACATTTGCATGGATTGTGTTGAGGTTTATAGAGAAAATCCCTGTTTGCACTAAGAGCTCCACCAGACACGGATCAATAGTGAGACTTAAAGCTGAAAGAGTTCAGACATTTGCCAACCAACTTCCACTCATTATCATTTTCACTGAGTTTACATCACTGTGCAGTCGGTTTAACTCGCCTCTTTAAGGGTCTGGACCTCACTGCATGTCTGGTTCATGAAGCCTCAGCGGATGTTATTTTAATCAGACTCCGCTTAGATTGATGACATATCACACACACACTCGCACACACACACGTCACAGCCCTCAACACTCAGTCATTCCTTTCGGCCGGAGCAGACACTAAATTAAACACTTAACACGTCCCGTACAGCAGGTTGGCGAGCACCTTGGAGCTGGCTGCCTGCCAAATGAATACCAGCGGCGAGAGGCTGTTGTCATGGCAACAGCAAGCAGCAGCAGCGGCGGCGGTGTCGGTGTCGGCATGCATGCGAGCAGAGGGAAGCCCGACCACACCTCTCTCCTGCTCCAGCCTCACTATGGTTGAATTTCACCAGAGGGAGATTAATGAGCCACTCGTGTCTCACTTTGAAGGAAACGTAATGAAAAAGAATCAGAAGTGACACATCAGCCAGTTTTCAGTCAGTGAATTAATGATCAATCAGACTCACTGCTTTAAAAAATACCTGGTATGAAGCGGACCACCTGGAAATATGGGCACAGGTTTCCTTTCTGATCATTTTTAAGGGTTTGTTCCTAAGAGTGCGCTCTTTCATTAACCTCAGAAAACAAATGACCGTATATATAGAAAGTAGCTGTAGCCAGAATTTACATCGAGCTTTTTTTTTTTAAATCATGTAAACTTAACTAGTAAAATTCTCAAATTCTGATGACATTCAAGAATTCTGGTTATATTTCAGAGTTTTTGCAACATTCCAGAATCCGAATGCTCAGAAAATATCGGACTGTTCCAGAATTTTACTTACATTCCAGAATTCTTTCAATGTCCCAGAATTCATTTAACATCCAGAGTTGTAGTTAAATTGCGGGGTTTCTCATAATGTTCCAGGATCCTTGTAAAATTCTAGAATTCTCTCAGCCTTCTAGAATTCGTGTTGCATTTTGAGAATTCTCGCAACATTCCCGAATTCTTGATGTGTCCCCAAATTCTAGAAAATTTCAAGAACTTCTGTAATGATCCAGACTTCTTGTTATGTTCCAGAAATCCAGGAACATTGTGTAATTCTTGTTAAGAGGTAAGAATTCTTTAGAAGTTCATGGATTTGAGCAGAATAGCAGAACTTTTTCAACACTCCGGAATTCTCCTATCCAGATTTGTAGCAAAATTCTGGAATTCTAGTGATGTTCCCGGAATTAGTACAAGTGAATGAACGTCTGCCACCTTTGAATATTTTCATTACATTCCACGACTCTTTTAAAATTCCAAAACTTTTGTGACGTTCCAGAATTCTTGCGCAATAGCGGGATACCCGTTTCATTCCGGCGCTCTTGTATTGTTCCGGAATTCATCCAGAATTCCAGAATTCCTGCAACCTTCCACAATTCTTGTTGCCATTAGAATTAAAGTTTAATTCTATTAGTCTGGTTGCATCCAGACCAATAACTGTATATAGAATGGACAGCGTGCTTCCGCCTGTCACCGTTCTACGTTTTTGAAGCCAAAAAACCCGTTTCTCTAGCCGCCATTGTGCAGCCAGAGTCTGCGCAGTAGAGAATTTCAGGTGGAGCCAAGTAAAAAAGAGAAATAAAAATATTTATTTCTTCTTCTTCAGAAGGTTTAGTCTCCTTTTGGCTCTTTCCCGAAGTTTCTTATATCCCCGATAAAAACTACTCACGAACGGCAGCTGTCAACTATCGTAAAACAAAACTTATATCGCGTTTTTTAACGTCCAATAACTAATGAGAAACTAACTTCTCAGAAAAAAAAATACCTGAACACCATGCAGCCAGATGACATCATCATACCACCTTAGCGTAAGGATGAGAGAAACGTTTCTATGAGGTATCATAATTTTTTTAAGTTTTCTCGGCTCATATCTGGAATACATGGGGAGGCGGGGCTTATGACCTATACTGCAGCCAGACACCAGGGGGCGGGGCTTAAGACCTATACTGCAGCCAGACACCAGGGGGCGGGGCATCTGCTGGAGGCTTCAGTTTGAGCTGAACGTCATTACGTCCACTGATTATACAGTCTATGATCCAGACTTGTAGTAAAATTCTAGAATTCTTGTTAAATTCCAGATTTTCTGTTTGTGTTGTAGAAACACATAGAACAACTCACTGCTCACTTTAGCCATTAATAACCATATACACTTAATGACGTTTATTTAAATTACCAGGAATAACACACACACACACACACACACACACGATAACTAGATAAGATGAAAACTTGATTTTTACTTGAATCTTGGCTTAGATAAGACAAACAATAAAAAGCTGATTTTAGCTGTACATTCCTGTTTGTAGATTTATTCTTTGACAGTGGCGATGATCAAACCATCAAGTCTCTAACCTGAAGAGGCACTTGAGTTCAAGTGTTTGTATTTTTTCAAGCTGGCTTCTAAACTCACAGCTGTATAAACTCCATTGTGTCTCTGCTTCTACCTGCCCAGGTACCTGAGCCGTGTGTTTGGCATGCACCCTAAAGAGACCGCCAGACAGCTGAGCTTAGCCGTGAAGGACGGCTTGGTGGTTGAGACCCTGACTGTCGGCTGCAAAGGCTCCAAGGCCGGCATCGAGCAGGAGGGATACTGGCTGCCCGGGGATGAGATGGTGAGCTCCATGACTGTTAATCAGGCTCCTAAAACAGACAACAGTGAAAAAAGCTTATATCTGCTGTTTTATTGGTCAACACAAGCAAAAAAAAAATCAACTCTGTGACATTTGTTTCCAGAAGGTTGTTGACGCGTGTTCACAATGTGAGCAACAGATTTGATGAGTAGCAACTTAAAAACAATCTACAGGGCAGTGTTGTTTCCATATAGATAGATAGGCTGTAGTTTTATCCACTATTCTGCCCCAGCTATCTTAGTTTAGCAGATAAATAATAGTTTCCCAAAAATTCTGATTTAGGATTTTTCACTTAAAGTTGTACTTAAGAAGCTGTAAAACTGAACACTCACAGAAATGTACATTACTCTTTCACATAAGATTCCTATTCAATGCATTGAACATGTCATACATCTGCTAATGCCCCAAAAATAATACTGAAACATTGCGCTAGCTTGATGCTAACGTGTATGTGAAATTGTATTGATATGCTAGCAGTTAGCATACGTAGAAAAAACGTGGGTTTCAAAACAGAATTACAACTTTCATCACAAAAACATATTGAAATAACTTTCTGTGAACAATACGTCAAACTCAAAAAAATGTCAAAATACAAACAGGTAAATGCTTTTAGGAACAGGAAGTGCGGGCTCATGGCTGACTTCAACAAAACTACGGCAAGCCCAAGGTTCCTAACAACTCAAAGCATTACAAGGTGGCCTATTTCTGTCAGTTACGCAAAAAAAAACAATACATGAACATCACCTGATATGTGATTTTTATTTATTTACGTCTAGAGATGTCTAAAATTCATTGAGCTATTTCACATCTATCATTATTATTATTATTATTATTATTCATAATAATTATCACTTCATTGTTCCGCCAAAGAAAATTAGCGTTGCAGCCTGAACACACAAAAGACAAGGTAGACAATGGCAATAAGACCCAATTAAAAGTCTAAAATACAGAAATAATACAACAACACAATCCCCATTAAGAAACACAATAAGAGACACAATAAGAAACACCGTATATATATATATATACAAAAGCACAAACCATGTAAGTAAATGCAGAAAAGTGCGAAGTGTAAAGAGCAAGTAGGGCAGCAATAATAATAGTGCAAAAGACACATGAGCAACCCAAAATCTAAAAAGCTATAATTATTATTATTATTATGTTATTGACACAAAAAAAACATGTAAAGCTATTTTTTCTCACAGAAAATTCACAGGAGTAATTGATAAAGAATCTGATATATAAGTAGAATTGATAAGGATATCTGTATCAATAAAATCTTATCACTACCCATCTGTATTAATGAGAGGCTTGCCTCTTGGAGCTCTTTTTATACGACATAAAAAATATCAGAAGTGGTAGAGTTTGAGGATGCCTGAGCTAATAAAGAAATAGAAATGAGCTTCTTTGATTTTACTCTTGATAGCCACCTCAGATTTAATCACGGCTGTCTGAACACGAGGAAAATACGCAACGATGAGCTTATTACCTTTCAGACCTCCACACACATTATGGCGAGACACAGCTGCCCATCTGTTGAGTTGCTCACAGTGTGAACACGGCGTTAACCAAGTCACAGCACGCTGATCTATCAGTGTG